>VZRU01019458.1:0-69107 GCA_013398155.1 Pedionomus torquatus | reverse complement strand
ATGGGGAGTCTCTGCAAATGACCAGATTTGCTGCATTGCATCTCTAAAATATGCAATCTTATCTCTACAATGTGAATACCAAGCTGGCTGTGTTGACATTTGTGAAGAACAGGAATAGGTGATATGGTTGGGGACTGCAGCTCTTGCACTTTTTGCGATACAATTTTTAAAAGGGACTGGGAATGCACTAACTGATGCATTTTAGAAAAAAACCACAATCCCACCTTTGCTAAGTGTGTGTGCTCTGAAGACAGAAATTCAGCTTTCTTAAGGTGTATCAAGCGAAGTGCTACGAATAATTAGTTACTTTTAAAATTTCAGATAAGTGAATATAAACCCTTTATATGGTTTTATATATGTGTGTGCATGTGCCAACACATTTTGTTAGTGTCTGCCCACGCTAGAAACTACTTATATGTTTTATTTAGTATTTATTTTAGGGCATGCGGCTTGTAGAGGTAGCTTGCAGTATAACATGTATTTTTACTTCTGCTAATGTCAAAGAAGAATAATTGCCTTAACCAGATTGGAAACGGAGCGTGAAATTGTCATTTGAAGCCTTGCTGTATTTCAGGACACAGTCCCTACTTGAATACATGATGTATTCAGACTTGCAGTGGCTTTTCTAGGGGGAGAAAAAAGTCAAACATTAAAAAAGTTGTGGTTTTAAAAACATGTTATGTCTTCAAAATAAGTAAATTAAAAATGTGGCTTACTAGGCCAATGGAAAATATTTAGCTGTGCCCATACACTCAAATGGAAAGTGGCTGTGCTGGTTTTCGCTCTTAAGTAGAAAGTGCTGCTCTGTCCCCTTGGAACAGAGCTTCATGGGGATTTGTTAGCAAAATGTTTGGAGGTTGGGATTCGGATACAAGGGAGATGCTTTAAAAGCAACCTAACTAAAAATCTACTTAAGATTTTCTCAAGGGTCTAGCATGCCTCATTGTCAGTCACAGGGATTGGTAAACTTCAGGATGCTTCAGAAAATCTGGCCACTAGTATGAATGAGGGATGATCTCTGATATATCACCTTAGTGTGCATATTAATTACTAGGAGTTCAAACCCTTCTTGTTTTAAATAGTGTCTTACCCAGAGGAAAAACTCTTTTACCAGTCACGTAGCACCCCCTGTGCCCATTACAGCAACTTCTTGTATGGAGTATGAACACAAGGAAAGTAATTAAAGTATTTTTAGCATTTTAAATGAAACGAGCACACTAGGAAAGATGACTGTAGTCTGCGGGGAGCAGACTGTTCAGGAACCTTTTTAGAAAGATATCGCAAATTAATATTTAGCTGATGTTGTACAATGTCATTGTAGTTCAAGTCATACAGTGATGAAATCTTTTAGCTCAGCGGCAACAGCCACTTATCCTAGCAGGGCATGTGATCTTTGGATCTTCAGGTTTGCTGCTATTGTGCTGCTTATATCTTCGTAACATGGTAATTCCCCAGGCTGAGAAAAATGGCAATCCCAGATCTCTGCTGTTTCAGATGTCAGTTTTGAAATGATTCTCTGTCTTAGTGTTGTCACCTTCAGGGTGTTGCTTCTGCTGCAGTTTTTTTGAGACAACATTAAGTTTACTGTAAATATAGTAGTTGTGTCATTTAAAGCACATGCATGCACTTCATTCAGTATTACTATGTCCCATGGCATTCCTATTCTTAGTGTAGGAAATGGTGTAGCTAGCATAGAAGGTATTTTCTATCAGGCTTTTGTGATGAGGACAAACAAGTACAGAGCGTATGCAACAACTGATTTAACTAGAAAGAGCCTTGTAACTTCCTGCATTTTCCTCTGGATGGTTTTGAGCTGGCCAGCAATAAGCACACTTGTGGATGTGAATTAACTGAATTATGCTATAAAGGAGCAAGGGCTGTTAAGAGATATATGGGTTTCATAGTGTGCTTTAAAGCACCTAATAAGAGATCCTAGTAAACAGTCTGTGGTAGGAAATTGCATCACTGATGAAGTACAACTGAAAAATCCAATCCTTTCCCTCCCCCATCCAGCTCAATCCTGCCTCAGTGGAAGGGGCCACAGCTGACAAGGAAGGAAAGCGAGGTAAGAGATGAACAACCATTGCTTAAAGCTTGGATTAGGAAAGGCTTTATTGCTAATACCTAGGGCTACAATTAGCACCAGGCTTTGGAAACGAAGTGAACGCACGCATTTCCTATCTGCTCAGTGTGGGTGAAGGAACCTAATTTCCTTGAGGAATCTTTGGCGCATCAAGGGTGGTTACTATTTGCTTTTTGATCCTTTGCTGAGGTAGTAAATGCCATTGCTGTAAATTGCCTTAGTTTAAAACTTGGCATGGTGAACTCATAAGACTTGATGTCTTGGGTCTTCATTTTCTTGTCTTCTTTCTACTTCGCTTTACAAAAAAGTCTTTAATTGCTTTTTGGCTCAAGCTGAGGCGCTTTTGATGTCTTATTATAGCTTGTTTAACAAATAACCCAAATCTATGGAGATTAGGAGTGAC
Source organism: Pedionomus torquatus (assembly GCA_013398155.1). Taxonomy (NCBI): domain Eukaryota; kingdom Metazoa; phylum Chordata; class Aves; order Charadriiformes; family Pedionomidae; genus Pedionomus; species Pedionomus torquatus. The sequence continues at coordinate 66,621 of VZRU01019458.1, read as the reverse complement.
AAGCGAGTGTTACTAAAATCTTTCATGTGCTTCTTCTGGAGTGAAAGCTGTCTCCCTCCCCTCAGTTTTTATGTTGGCATTCTGTTGTCGTTTTCAAGTTCAGTCTGAGTAATTCCTCGGGCATTTTTATACTGCTGTGTATTTTTCCCTTCCTGTGGTACCCCATGCTGAAATTCTGACTTTCACTGAGCGCGGCATAAGAGATAACACCTGACTGATGGCAAGTTGCTTCAGCGTTATCTGTCCATTGCTGTCAGGGCCAAGCTGTCACTGTGCTGCTTCACGTGAAGTGCTGCTTCTTGAGAAGTTCTTGCTGTGGTTTAGGGATGTGTGTATGTGCACGTATTTGGGTTGCAAGAACGTGTTCTGTTGAGCAAAATACTTCTTAATCCGGATTTATCAGAAATAATGCAGTTTTGCGTTGGCCAGCACACCATAAGTACCTGTGTTCATTTGTTCAGGGCTAGTTTGACCATCTTTAGATAATTTCTAAATATTACTGTAAACAATGGTCTTAAATATGACATTATAACTCTAAAAGTTCAGGTTTTGACCCATTAAAAAAAGCATTACAATTGTTTTGAGGAGGTGGTTGATTTTTGGTCTTTGAAGCAGAGTGATTTTGGTGAAATAAAAGCTCAGGTCTGCTGGGTTTCAGAACACTTCTGCTGCCTTACAGATGGAGATTGCTAGGGCCACTGAAGGTGCTGACTCAGTACCTGAGCTGAGCTGTCTTGATTCCTCTTAGTTTGTCTGTGCAATGGTGGAAATCCCTTTTTACCATCAGCCCACAAGCCTGATGGTCGTGCAGGAAATGCTGGTTTTGGTTGTTTCTACCTCCTACTCTGAGCGGCTCATTTATATGGAATCATTTGTTGAGTACTTGATTCATTCACTCCTTCACCTGTTTCTGTTATCCAGGAAGGATACATGACTTGCTGAAAAGAGAGAAAATGCTATGCTGGGGATACTCGTCTTTTGGACAACCTGGGATAGGTAGCAACCTCCAGGTTATCATTCCTGAACCGCAGGTGTATGGATTCATTCATGACAGAAATGTCAAGGAGGTGGCATGTGGAGGAAATCACTCGGTGTTCCTGTTGGAAGATGGGGAAGTGTATACCTGTGGTTTGAACACCAAAGGCCAACTGGGGCATGACTGTGAAGGAAGCAAGCCAGGTAAGTCATGTTCTCTACATGTGCTTTAAACTTTCGAGGCTGGTGGGCTAGGAAGATGATGGAAACCGCTTTGTGTTGATTGCTATGGATCTGGAGCAGCTAACAGAACTGAAAATTATATATGGTAACACAGTAATGATGCCGGATAATATTTACTGGTTCTGGAGAGCTAAAGCTGAGCAGCATGGGTGTGGAGACAGGCCTGGTCTGTTTGTCTGGGAAATGTGACAAAAGAGAGGCAAGCACAGATGGTCTTGGGGCAAATCTTGTTATTTGGAAGAATGTTGCCTTTTTTTGTAAAAGGAAAGTAAGGGCCATGAGTCACAAGTGTCTTCTGTTTTGTCTTACCAATTGTACTGCATCCTTATGTCTACTTTTGTTTAGTTATTGTTGGGAATTTTCTCATTTACCTCAGAGTGTAGATCTGTGAGTATAGTTGTGGAGAGTAAACTTGGTTTTGGTCAAGAGCGTTTATAGATTTTGTTTTCCCCTCAAGGAAAAACCTTGTCGACTTGTGCCTTTTCCTCTTAATGCTTTCTTAATCTAGAAGGTGGTCATTGTAGCCTTGTGTTCCTCAGACTCAAACTGCATTTTCTTCACTGTGTTCTAACACACACAGAACCTGTGTGTTTAGAACCATGGGCAGCTAATGCCTCTGCTCCCAAGCTGAAGGAGTGGTTTAATTGTGTATTGTTATTCTTGAAAACCCTGAAGCCTTACTGACTTTCTTTTGGATGTTGGACTTCCAATTCACTTTCCATTAGCTACTTGGTTTTGGCATATGGTAAAGATACAGGTATTTCTATTTCCATAATATTATAAAAATCCCTCTGTGGGCAATTAGAGCACTAAGACATCATCATTCCTTTGGCTGCAGGCTACCCTCTGTAGGACTTGGCTTCTGTAGCTTATCTTCTTGTTGCACACCAGAGATACAAGATGTATACAAAATACCTACTGTTTTCCATGTAGTATGTGCAAATCTGACCTGACTGTGATTCTACTACACCTTTTTTTTCTGTCGGTGAGTCTTTTGTCCCTTTCTCTCAAGCATGAGATGATAGATGTGGGATGCTGGATGTCCATGGTGCTGGATTAGAGGAGTTAACCTTGAATCTGCTCTCTTCTGCTGTTCCTAAAAGTGTTTTTTTAGGCAATTACTAAAAGACGTCTGTCAGGAGTGCTTAAGTCCAATCTGCACACCCACTGTTCATCTTCTGAGGACTTGTGAACTTAGGCCCTTGAACTAATGAGGTGCTTATTAAAGGAAGTCAAGCCTAGTGAGTGTTCCATCTGACATTATGAGAATGCTTTGTCCTACAAGTCCTTTAACTGGCTACATGACTCTAGTACAGAGGCCCCAGAAATTCAGTGCTGTTGTTCTGCATGCTGTAAAGATGGGTACTCTTGAGAAACACCTTTGGGCTAGCCTGCTGTTTGTCCATAAAATACAGGAAGCGTAAGGTGGTAATGAAAATGGAAGCTTCACAGCTAATAGATGAGAGCTGAGAATGGATCTCATAAATCCTGAATGCTCAGCCTCTAGCAACTAGGTCATCCTGTCTTCAGGAAAGACCCTAGAAGAAGGGCAGTCTGAGATTTGGAAATAGAAATAAAAACTTACTTGGGTTTGATCCCAAGTGCCCTTCTGTCCTTTAAATTATGGGACCATTACTAAGATGTGACACTGACTTGCAGTTATTCTGGAAAATTCTGCAGTACTGCTCTCTGAGGATCCTGTGATCACTGCTGAGAAACCATGTTTCTCTATCTGTACTGGCACAGCGCTACTGGCTTTGCCTGCAATGGAGTTTCTGCTGGCTGGGGCATGTGGGAGGAGTGTGCTGTAAAGTAAGGAACAGCTTCTCTTTTCAGCTTATGGTGAACAACCATGTCAGTCTTTATGATAACAATGAACTGCAGGAGAGTCCCATTTGACACTGCTTTCTGTAGGTCTGCTTTGGCTTGCAGCAATGAGAAATTAATTTCTTAGTTCTCCTTTGCAAAGAGGAACAAGAAGAATCAAGGCCTTGTCTTTACCCCACACAGGGGAGGTGGGGGTGAAAGAGAACCTTACACCTTCTGTATAGATAGGTATGTCAAAGTTCATCTTTTTTTTTTTTTTTTTTTTTTTTGTTCTTCGTTAGTTGTGGATCAATGAATAAAGACGTGATAGAAAGTGAAGATGCATAGGTGGGTTGTAGAGCCCTGAGCTGTTGAAGATGATAGGTGGAAGACTACAGCAGACATTTCAGGGAGAGAATGGGGGAAACACCTGGAACGGTGAGTCTTGCAAGTTGCAAGTGTGGGCTGAGGCCTCTGGGTTTTACTGCCTTGTGGTTTGATTCTGCCTGGCCTGTGAGGGCAGCTAAAAGCGTCTGACCTCTGCCCAGCTCTGCAATTGAGCTGCATCGCCTGCTGTGGGAGGCTCTGACACAGAACTGATTGTGCCTTCCAGGCAGTCTCTGGAGAGCACCCCCTGGACTTCAAAAATGTTTACCCACAGTCTGCAGAGTGGCTTGGTCACGTTTGAGGGCAACATCAGGACATGAAACTGTGCAGGGAGTCTTAAACCTTTTGAAGGCTGTATAAAAATGCTGGATGATTTCAGAGGCCTGCAGTTATCTCATTCCTGCTGCCCAGGTCTGTGCTTGTAAGAGGAAACTACTTTTTACTTCTCTCACTTTTTTTTTTTCTGTGTGTGTGTACGTACGTGAGGCTTATGCTGCCAGCATGCTGAAAAGCTTCAATTAATATTTTCACAATATGTGATCACTTTGTTTACCCAGAGATGGTTATTTCCCAGGGTGATGTTTGCTTTTGAATAAAAATACTGGGACTGTACAATGCACTCAACATGGATCTAACCCCATTCTCCTTGAAACGCTTGCAGGTTTTACTGATGACTTCTAGTGGGAGAAGAGTCATTATACTTGTAGTAAGTGCTTTAGAAGACTTTGTCTCCCTTTCTTCCCTTACTATGTATTCCAAATAATTTTTTTCCGTCTTGTTCTGCTGCCCTCTTACACATATCTGTAGTAGGAGGATTCAGTTTTGCTTCTCATTCATGCTACTCACAAAAACATCAAACAGTAGCATAGAAGCGTGTTTCAGTCATTCCTCTAAGAGGAGCCCTTTAGAAGGACACCATTCAAAATGAAAGAAACTTGTTAATTAAAAGCTATGTTTACTGTAACAGCTGAGCTTTGTGGATGCAATACAGAGACAGGATAGCAACTAGTGAAGGGAGTCTTGTACCTCTCCTCTATGGGGGGAACATTAATAACTAGGGCAGTATGTGTCACTGAATGAGTATGAGTCAATAGAGTTTTATTTTCTGGAAGTACCCTTTCCTTGGGTTTTACATTATGGGGGTAAAATTAGTATTTAAGAAGTCTAATAAGCTTATCGTAACTAAAAGAGCATACCTTTCGACTAAAAGCTAACAGCCTGTGGTAATTTCTAGCTTACCAGTTCTGAGCTAAGGTAATATTAGATGTTCCATTCCTATGGGCTCTACCAAGAGGCATCTCCCCACATTGTTATGCTATTTACTCTTTCATTCCTTTTTTTGAATTGTGGTGGTTATCAAGCTATGTGGGAGTCCATATCTCTCAGGGATAGAGACCTGGCTTTATTAATATTGAAACGATTGTTTTTCCTCTCTTTTTTTTTTTTTTTTTTAAATCTTTCTTCCCTCCCCCAAAACTGGCTATAGTTTGTGTCTCTACAGTCACTTGGCAGGGATTCAGAGGCAGAGACACTGTCCCAGTGTTCTCTCACTATGACCATAGTTAATAAAGCTTCTGTCTGACCTGTCCTAATTTTCACTTGCATTGTTATGCACTTGGGTGTCCCCAGAGTCTCTGACAATACCTTAGGAGAAGCAACTCAGCAATCTTAGTTGTAAAGTATTGAGCCTGCTGTTCTGCAAAATCAGTTTGAGTTTGAATTTATTTTCTGAGCATCATGTCTGTGCCCATGGCAGGGTGGTAAGAACTTGATGTCTAAAGACCCTTCCAACTCTAATCATTCTGTGCTCATCAGGTGTTGACACATACTGTTTCTAATGGGAAGTGATAATTTTGTACTGTGATAGTTTTAAGAAACAAGAAATTTATTCTCTGTAACTTTATCTAAATTTCCACTTCTTCAGCCTTGTGATTTCAGTTGCATTGATTTTCTTCAGATCTGGCATGATGTCTTGACTCCCTGTGATGACTCTTAGATAAGTGTATTTTATCTGAATACGCATGTGTATTTTGGGGAAACAAAAAAAAATATGCGCAGGTACCTAAGATAAAAGCTCTTTTCAGATTTAGGCTGAATTATAGAGGAGTGTAAAACAACTAGCTGGTTGTTAACCATTTGTAAAGCTTTAGGAACATGCCTGAATCTGAGATGCACCACTTGTTTTCTGGTCTAGAGATTTGTTCTTTCCAAGTCGTTTGGACTTCATTTGAGCTCTGCAAGTGAGGAAAACCTTTGGTAATTGGTGTCTCAATAGAGTTACAGGAAAATGTCTGGTGCCAGATTTGCCTCAAACCTTTCCTCTGATAACCTACAGCGGACAAAACCATGTTTTCTTTACCAGATTTCCTGTCTGGGTGCAAATGCGCAGGGTAGCATTGCTTCCGTGTGCATTGAAAAATCTATCTGCTTATAGCTACAGAGCTAGAAATATCATTATGTTCAATCTCTCTCTCTCAAAAAAAAAAAGCCAACAAAAAAAACCCAAATAAAACAAAACTCCAAACCCCACCCAAATAAAAATACCTACTACATGATCCAGATCCCTTGGATTTGCTCTGAGCTCAATGGCCTTTCTTTTCAAACAGAAATCCACTTGTCCTAACTTCAGCACAGGGTTACAGTGACCAGAGACCTTGGTGCTCACTGTGGCATGCCTGTTAATCATAAACCCTGCGACAGCTGAGAATTCAGATGTGTGACCTGCTTGAAAGGACGGTCTGTATGGATCTTCCTCTTTTAGCCTCTTCCTGGTGGGTGAGAAGTCAGCCAGGAGGCCCTGGCTGCTCAGGAGGAGAGGTGGCAGGGCTTGTGTTTGTTGGAATGAAGCATGGCAGTGAGCAAGTTGTAGATGAGGAAATAGGCTGCTGTATTGAGTAGATGATGTTGAGAGCTGCTCACAGGTGGGATGACAGTAACAGGAGAATCATTACTTTCACCTTCCTTCCTTCCTTTTGCATGAGGAGTGAAAAAAAAAAACAAACCTTTAAAACCTATAATTCCAGGAGGTTCCAGTAAGCAGGCTTTTTGCAGGGATCTGAGACAATTTTGTCCCCCTGTTTGAGCATGGAGCTGAGGCTTAGCATGCAGCCATTGCCACAGCTCCCGAGTGCTGTGAGAGTCCTGCTTAGCATTCATCACATTTTCTCAGCACCTCCAAAGCAGAGCTCCGTGCCATAAAAGATGTAGTAGAAGCATGGCAGCCCTGCTTGTAGGCATCGGTCTTGCCAAAGCCTGAGAGGATGTGCCTGGAAAGGAGAGTGTTGAGGGATGGAGCAATCTGCAGGACAGAGAGACTCTTGCAGATTCAGGCCTTCCATGTTGGCCTGCAACAGCTGACGTCAAACTAGAAAAATAATAAAAGAAGGATTAGGACACAACTTATATTTCAGCACCTATCATAAATGTTATTCGTAAAGAGTCAGATTATATTAAACTGGCCACCCCTTGCAGAATCAGGTGTGTTCATTTATACTTATCCTTTTCCCTCCTGTGATGGGTCACAGGATCCAGCCAAGCTATTTGAAATAATTGTTACGCCTTCACTAGTGACTGCAGCAACATCAAGCAATGTGGACTTGTGTTATGGTGTGTCCATCTGAACTGAATTACTGCAATTCAGGCTAGAATGAGTTTAGGTTTTAAGATTTGAAGTCTGGATTTAAAAATTGCTTCATTTAGAAACAATATGTATATGGTCAAATGAGAAATAAAATCAAAGTAAGTACTTTCCCTTAGGTATCTTAAACATGCATCCATTGTGTTTGGCTGGCTCCATATATGCCAGATGGTTATATTGGGCAGTTCTAAAACTTGCATGGTCTGGAACATGAAAGCTGACTTCTACCAGTACTCTCTGAGATGTCAGGATTAGGGAGCCCTGAAGTGAGGAGGAGGGATAAGGCTCTTTTGGAGAGCCTTAACCAATAGAAATCTGGTCTCTTGTCAGTAAAGAAATCTGTAGTCTGAGCCTGAAAGGGCTGTAGTGTGTTCTCAGATGTAACTCTGAAGTGCTCTGTCTAAAACCACATGTATTATTACAACAACCAAATTTCTTACTTGAATTTGCTTTGAGGGGTGGAAACAAGAGTGGGCACAGAGAAGCAAGATACTGGTGTGTCAGAATTGATACAGCCTATGGTATTAAGACCTGAGAGACCATTTTAATGTCTTGTCTTGACAGGCAGAGCTGCGTAAGAATGATGAGCTTTTTCCCTTTATTTGAGGATTTGTAGGGCAGATCAGCATCATAAACCGGTATCTGTCTTGCTCGCATTTGATACTCCTGTATCAATGTTTACTATTCAGAGGCTTTCTGAAGGTGCAACAGTAAAGGCTGTCTGCATGCCTGGCTTGGAAGGAGTGTGAAACCCTGGTGTTGGTATTAATGACTTCCCCCTTGCCTGCAACTATACTGAAGCTGAAATACGGGCTTACAAAAAAATGGGTGGGTAGCTGTGTGTGTGGTGAGGTGAAGGGAGGGGGCAAGCAAGAAGCTGGAGGTGATAGATGCACATTTTCTGAATGCTCCAACTTGTTTGTACTCAGAGCAGTTGTCCATGCTAGACAAAAGTGATCGTTTCGTTAAGCTAAATGCATAAGTGAGAGTCCCAACTTCTAGGAGAGATTTCAATAGTTTGATGGCTGTTAATGCTGGAAGTTCATTGTTTTTGTCTTTAAGATGTGCTATTTGATGTGACCACAGATGAAGATATTCAGTTACTAGGCAGTTTTTGTATAGGTGGAGGTCTATGAATAGACACCTGAAATAAGAAATCTTTTCTTCACCAACTCCAAAAACTCTATTCTCATGCCCAGTAAAGCAGTTCTGGTAAAGATTTCCCCCCCCGCCCTTGCTGTAGTATCCTTCGTTTCCTTTGGATGAAAGCACGCGGGCATGTGTTTTGTGGTAGCAAAGCCTGAGTTTGGTAAAGGTGAATGTAAAACATTCTGTATTATTTCATCTTAAAGGCTCATGAGTCTATAGGGTCTTCAGGATGAACGTCCACTTTCCTGATGGAAAAGGGGTTGGCTTGTTTTCCAGTGTGTAATTATCATATGGCTCATGATGTATGCTTGTCACTTGCTCTGTCTGTAGACATCAGATCTTCCAGAATATGCATAATGTTGTCTATGATTAAGTTGCCTCAGTCAACATTAAACAGCCTGTTACTCTTCCTTAAGTTGTATTGGAAAGAATTTCTCTCAAAGATCTTTGTGAGACTTCTTCTCAGAAGTCAAGTATTTTTGACACTTCAGGCTGCTAGCTGTGAAGAAATGCTCACCCTTTCAGCACCTGACCTGCCTTTTGAACAGGTGCCTGCTTACATAAACTCACCAAGGAGGGATATACAGATGCTTGTTATCTCCTTTTCTCAGAATGCCTTCATATCTTACAGTAGAGAAAACTAATAAAAAAACTTTTGTAAACATTTAATAGGACTGCATTAATTGCCTCCCTTTCCCAGCCACCATGCTTCTTTGCAGTAACATATTCTCAAGCAGTATTTGTGAACCTGATAGGGATGTCATTGAAAGCAAGGGCAAGGGTGCTGTACTGAGTCTGCAGTGTGCAGATGTAGGTTTTCAGGAACATGTGGCTTTGTCCTACTCCATACAAATCACTGCAGGATTGAAATGAACAGGAACAGAGTGAGGAGAACACCAAGTTCTGAAAATCACATGCTGCTTTGTCAAAGCCTGTGGCTGCCACAAGTGTGACTGCCAAGTGCAGCTACCTAGACAAATGTAGCCTCCTGTCTAGAAGAAATTCTAAAATGCCCATGTGAAGGTTAAATTCTTGCTGTTGTGCAAAACTGCTCCAATAGTGTGAAAAGATGGCAAAATAGCACCTGCCAGGAGGCAAAAACCTGAGCAAATTCCTTATGGCTGGCTTGCAGTGTATGTAGTATAAAGCAGTGTTCTTTGTCTTGTAGGGACTTAAAGGTGCTTCACTTTGAGCCCTCTGCTCTGATATGATCACTTCCTGCAGAAGGACACCCATACAGCAGTGATGGACACCAGCAGTTCTAACAGTAAACTCTTACCTTACCTCCTAGGGCAGTGATATGCAGTCTGGAGCACCAAGGACAGGCTATAGGTATTCCTGGGTCTTGTACCTTAAAGCTGTTGTGATTTGCCAGCATGTGTGTTGGAAGGGGCTGTGTTCAGGCAGTTGGGAAGAAAGGCATGCTGTGTGTTTGGGGGAGCACTGCAGGGAAGCAAAACAAATCTCTTCCTTGCAATGCTAGGAGGTGGAAGTGATGGCTTTTAAGCGGACCTGTCGATTTTACACTGGTTGCCTTTTCTTTTGCATTTATAAGGTTGGCTCAATAATTGCCACAGGATTGTGTTAACTTCTCCATGTGATTATGATGAACTGTAGTGAAGGGTTTATTTTCCTTGGTCTGTTGTCCCTGCTTGCTGCCATCAACCTTTTTCACAGCTTCCAAGATTGTTGTGGCTTTGCTTGGGGTTTCTCAGGCAGAAATACAGGTTTGCGCTGCATAGTACCAGCACATCAAATCCAGTTTCTATACATCCATCTCCTCAGTTCCTCCTGTGGCTGATAAAGTCCGTCAGCAGCATGTCACTCTGGGGTCTAATGCATCCTTCCTGTGATGGAGTTGCTACCATGGAGGTGTGGCCTTTGCTGCAGTGTTCCTGGTGGATCTTGGGGGTTTCTCAGCAGTCACAGCCCAGCTGCAGCTTCTGTGCTGCCAGTGGCCAGCAAACCTGGCCAAGTGACCACCTTTACAGCTCTCTGCAGTTACCTGAAGAGGAAAACAGGCTTTCTGGGTTTTCTGAATGTGCATTTTTCCTGTTTCTTTCACAAGTCTTGGTGCCTTCCCTCTTTGAAAGATCTGCTCTTACTTGTTTACCTCCAGGATCTGAAGCTGGATTGTTTTTTGACAGCTGATGCTTGTTAGACTAAAACCTTCTCTGATTTGCCCAGTCCTTCCCAAGAACCTTGTCCAGCTGGCTGCTGGATCTGCCCATGCCAGTCTGCCTGTGGCTCCTCAGAGCGTCTATGGCTCTCTTGGACAAGAGGCAGTGATGCAGGGAACTAAAAGGCTATGTGTGAGGAAGGGGCTTGCTTTTCTAAGGATAGGTGTCTGGGCTCACAGCTGTGAGGGGGAATAGCTACCAAATCATATGCGAAGTGACACCCTGGAGTGTCATGGTGGCCTCACTTCTTGCTCTTACATTCCTGCCGTGACATGACCACAAGCAGCTTGATTAAGTGAAGGCAGTGCTAATAACTAAACCGAAACCTCTGATTTAACCCTGTAATGCTAAATAAATTAATGAGCAAGCGGTACTGTATGTGTTGTGCAGGGAAGCAGTAATCTTGGTAAGTGTCATTAATGCCTGTGGATGAAAGGGGACTGCAGGATTATTGTCTCTGTTACTTGGGGTTTCTCAGCCTTGACCTACAGACAGGGTTCCCACCCCTGTGACCAACAGTGTTCCTGGGAATGTCACATGCTTTGGTTTGTCCTTTATTGTCTTCCCCCGTAGTTTTTCGTTCAGTGAGTCTACTCTAACAAAATGACCATGGCCTTATCAGTTTCGGTGCTGCTGTTGTCAGTCTGTACTCGGGCAGTTGGTACTGCTCTGCTTTCTGCTGCAAGTGCAGTAGCAGTTCACAAAAGGAAGACCTCAAGATTTGGGAGCTGCACTTGTAAAATCCAACCTCCTTGATGGATATAGTAAACTTCAGTTGCTGGAAGTTGGAGGAGGTTACGTGAGCACTTGCTTGGTCCATACTTCAATGCTTTCACCCCATACCAAGAGAAGTTTGAGAATAAGGTGGGCTGCCATACGTGGGGGAGAACAGCAGGTGGAAAGCGAGAACAGCTGTCATACAGCAGGGATGTAGTCTCCCTGTGAGTTTGCTCTTGTAGTCTTGTGCTGTGCAGATGCAGAGGACAATGCTTCCCACACCTGTGTATACAGTCTCATGTAGTCTGAATGCAAGACACAACAAGAGTGTAATGCCTTCTCAGAGAGGCTTGGCAAGGAGGAAGAAGGTAGCAGGGGTGGGGCTGGTGTTGGGCAGGGTGGTTCCAGCTGCCTACGTGTTGTGTGTGTTGCACACCTGGCTGTAGTCACAGAGGAGTGTTCCTGAAACTGTCCTTCAGCCCTCGCCTCCTCCATGTGAACCTTCCTCTGCTGTTACTGCTGACAAACCATAGCCTGCAGAGGTGGTGTGACGGAAACCACAGGAGCAGTTTTAGCTGGCTAGGTTAGGTTATGTTTTCAAAACCACCTGATAGCTTTGGAAAGTCTGTATTTTGCTTAAGTGGCTTATAGAGTCTGACTTCTTCCAGTCCCAAAGTCCAGATGTCCATGCCAGCTGTGAGCGTGAGGCACATAGGCGGTCAGAGTTGAGAGTGTGCAGAGGGAAATCAGAGGCTTGTTCTTAGAAGCTTTAAAGGAGAGAGGAAGAGGCAAAAAAGTCCTGGAAAAACAGTGTGATTTTTTCCCCTCCCCATTTACAAGTTTTGAAGTGGCAGGATCACAGTTCCACTGGGAATGATGTTTCCTGGAAAAGTTGGTGAGTGTACTTGTGCTGCTAATATTGGTAAAAGCATTAAAGAGCTAAGACGTTAAAGTTATGCTGACAAAATAAGGAGAAACCTTCATAAGAGGAGGGACAAATCTTGGGTGCACTTTGGGTTATAAGTGTTTCAGTTACTCCATTTTGTTTTTGCTCTTTTCCTTTTTCTAGTTTCATAAAGCACTCAAATGTGTTTTAGTGCTCAACTGACTTAAGTCTGAAATCATGAAGCTCATTCTGGCTGCCTTTCTAGGTTGTGATGTTCATATGCAGAAATATCTCCAGGATGTGCTTGTGGGGACTGAGCAATCAGCAGTCAGCTGAGGTTTCATACTTAAAGCAGTATGAAATAGTATACTAAGCTCTTAGTATACTTACTAAGTTCTTAGTACACTAAGCTCTGCAGAGGGACTTGGGTAGACTGGATTGATGGGCCAGCTTCAACAAGGCCAAGTGCAAAGTCCTGCACTTGGGCCACAACAACCGTATGCATCGTTACAGGCTTGGGGAAGTGTGACTGCCTGTCAGAAAAAGACCTGGGGGTTCTGGTTGACAAACAGCTGAATGAGCCAGAAGTGTGCCCAGGTGGCCAAGAAGGCCAATGGCATCCTGGCTTATATAAGAAATAGTGTGACTAGCAGAAGTAGGGAGTTGATTGTCCACCTGTGCTCAGCACTGGTGAGGTCACACCTTGAGTATTGTGTCCAGTTCTGGGCACCTCAACACAAGAGAGAGATTGAGGTGCTGGAGCAAGTGTAGAGAAGGGCAGTGAAGCTGGTGAAGGGCCTGGAGAATAAATCTTACGAGGACCAATTGAAGGAGCTGGGATTGTTTCTTTTGAGGAAGAGGAGGCTGAGGGGAGAGACCTTGTCACTACAGCTACTTGAAAGGACATTATAGAGAGGTTGGTGCTGGTCTCTTCTCGCAGGTAATCAGTGATACAATGAGAGGGAATGGCTTCAAACTGCAACAGGGTAGGTTTAGGCTGAACATCAGGAAAGAATTTTTCACAGAAAGAGTGGTCAGACACTGGAATAGGCTGCCCAGGGAGGTGGTTGAGTCACCAACCCTGAATGTGTTGAAGAGTCGTTTAAATGTGGTGTTGGGGGATACGATGTAGGGGAGAGCTTCGTAGAGTTGGGCTGATGGTTGGACTCTGATCCCAAGGGTCTTTTCCAACCTGAATGATTCTGTGATTCTAATGTATAAGAATCTGGTCAGGGAGTTTGGTGATCTACTGTTGTTTACTTGATTTTTTTTGCACAGTCGTTTAATGAAATACCTAGTGAATGGTAAGTTTGATCCATCATGTTTTTCTTGTAGTACCTATTGAAGGCAGTAGCAAGTATTTCATGGAGTTTTTAGCTGTTGGATCAGGCTTCTATGAGCTCTGATACTGTTAGTGTTAATATGTTAGTGTAATTCCTCTCCAAAAGGAGAGAACTCAGCTCCTTTTCTGTAAGAATTAAGGCTTTTCAGTATTCAGAACAGACCATATGAGTAAAGTTTAGGCTGCTGTTGGTGTCTGATTAAATATTCATCTGCCTTATACATTAAAATACTGTATCTTATATTTTGGATTTTTTAGGTCTTGGTTGCACAATGCTCAGGTGTCCTCAGTGTGGACGTGAACTGTATTAGCAAGCATGGCAGTGCAAAGAAAGTGGCTCATCTGTACTTAGAAATGCCAGTTACTAGGATTTAACCTGGAGGAATTTCTTGCCAGCAGTTGCTTCTCCTCTGTGTTTCTACCACCACCTCTTTCTTATCCAGGAAAGCTAGTAAGACACTTAAATTAGAGTCTGTGAGTGCTTTCCTAGCAGCCAGCAATGACGAAGATGAATAAATGCTCCTAGTTGCTTACTGTTAAGCTGGGGAGGTAATGAGGATCTTGGCCAGATGTCCAAGCAGACTGAAATCACTTGAAACTCTTCCAAGCCACAGCTGCTTCTCACCAGTGAAAAAAATCCAGATTTTGCTACTGAAGGTGTAACCTCAGGGCTGATAGTTTCTCTACAATGTTTTCAGACAGTAGAAGCCATGTGGTGCTGTTCGTGTACATCCTGGTACATGTGTGGCTGAAGGATTTTGCCACGTCCTCTAGCAAAAGCCTGTTTTGCAAGCAGCTGGAAGCTATACATAGAAAGGATGTTCCAACTCTCTAATAAACTTACTAGGAGTAGGAAAGCTAATTAGTCATTCATTGTCTTTGCATTCTAATCAGTGCAGTATGACTGAGTGCTTTGTGCTTCCACCAGTTGCAAACACTGAAGATCTTGTATAACTTTCCAACACTGCAGGGACAAAGTGTAAGCCCTGTTTTATAATAGTGAAGCTATGGATTGCAGGTGGGCTTTTTCAGGGGTTTTCATTCTTGGACACCCAGCTTCAGTGCCATTTCCAAACCTTCAAGCTAAATGTGCTGTCAGAAAGCCAAGTCACAGAAATAATAGCACCTGTCCTCACCTTTTGCTAGTGCCCTGGCAAACCACAAACAGAAAACACAAAACAAACCCTACAACCTGGTTTCCTGGTCCTGGGAACCAGGCCTATCACCATTCGGAGAAGGGCTGTCCTGAAGGTGTTTTGCTTGAACATTATTATTTGATCCAATGTATATGTTATGAAAAGATCATAACAAGGTTAAGACCCAAAGAAGTCAAACGTTAACATGTCTGTTCACGTTAAGATCTGTGAGTTAAAGTGGACAGAAGAGAGAAATGAAAACTGGAATTCCACCAGATGCGAAGAACTGATGACATCTAAGCATTGGTTTTTGAGGTAGCTGATGACTTAAAGAAAAGACTGGGTCAGTGTTTACTTCTTGGAACTTGGAGTTTCTTGGTTGGTTTTGTGTTGGTTTTGGTTTGTTTTTTTTTTTTTTTTTTAAAGTTTTATGACATGTATTGCATAACTCCTTCAGCCCTTCTCTGTTGCTTTCAGGGTTTTGTTCTGCTTAGCTTTGTATGTAATTGTGCCTGTTAAGCTATGTTTGACTGGTTTTGTTCATCAGTTACTGAAGGCATAATACTAAGAATAAACTTCACCCTTTCCACCCTTCATCTCAGTGCAGTGTTGTCTCTTCTAAGGAATGTATAATGATGTTGGGATGCTCTAGAAATTAAAACAAGTGTATACCAATCACTAAAAGGCCTCATATTTTGATGTGAGGAAGGGGTGGGAGGTCACCAAAGAAATAATTGTCAGATGTTTTTGATAGTACTACCCATGTTAGCAGGGAGATGGTAAGCTTAGTTGACTGAGCTGGAACCCTTTTTGGACTGCCTGGGCAGTCTGTGCCCTTGTTACCAAAGACAGGCCTCTGCTTTTTATAACTGTATGCTAACTAAAATGAGTGAATTATTGAGCTTCTAACTGTGTGAGAAAATAGTTGTTCACTGAGCAGATAGTGATAAGGAAGGGATAACAATACGTAGTTAATCACTTCAAGGTTCTCTCATGTGTCAAAATATGTACTCCTATACCAATTAAGTCAGAGCTGTGGCTACTTCGAAGGACATCCTTGTCATCCTCAAGAAACTGGCAAACTTACAGTAAACTTTTACTGTCCTGAGATGAGTCGATACCTTAAAAGAATAGTGTAAGGAAGGGTATCCCTACCCAAGTGACCACCAAGGAACTCATGCCTGCGCAGAAGTGTTTTGGAAATGCTGCAAAATCTACTACTTATGTGCAAAAGGGCTATTCGGTCATCCTAACTAATATGTAAGCCTAGGTGGAGTTATGTAGTAGGTAGGTGGAATAATGAGAATTTTTTGTGTATAAATAACGGGTGAATGTCCCTGGTAAAGTGTGCTACATTTGTGGATTTCCAAGCACCCAATGTTGAATTGAGCAGTATTGCCTCTCTGTTTCTGGTTTCAAGAGCTTTTGTTTCATGTAACGCCCACAGGGGAAGGCTTGCTTTTTTTCATCTCTGGAAAGAGGTTTGTGTGAGTGTGTAAAACAAACCTTTTGGAGTTTACATTTCTTCATTACTTTGTAGGCAAGCTGTGATAGGGTCTTAGGAATGTACAATGGTGAGAGACCATGGGCATTCATTTTTAAAGGCAAAGATCTTCAACTCCAGGACAGGCTTGTGGCTATCCAGCAAGTCCAGTTGAGGCTCTGCTGTGCTTCTTGGGTGAGCAGTGCAGTCGCTGAAGGCTTTCAGTGACATGGGGCAGCCTTTCAAAACAAGTCGGTATTTATTAGTCCCTTGGGTTGGCACATAGAGCAAGGTCAGGTTTGTGTTGCCAAATTAAACTGAAGATGGAGTCTGTGGGGACTGAAGCAACCACTCTGGATTTTTAAACCTGCTGGATGTTCTCTCCATGTCCCAGTGTGTGAAGCCCTTGTTACATAGTTCTTGCCCCAGCCTTCTGATACCTCAGGGCACTTTTTCTCCAGTTGTAGTACTGCTGTGGTCAGAGTCCTGCCTCCTCCAGCTCCTGATGCTGATCTTTGGTCACAGGAGTCTTCTGTCACCTCCCCAAGGTGCTCTGATAGCTCAGGGGCAGCTCACAACAGTCCTTCCACAGTAAACGAGACACATAAAAACTGCTTTCCCAGGGGAGAAGTTAGCTCAGTCATGCCTATAGGTAGCAACACACATTCTCCTATTATGGATGTACTAGACTCCCATATTGTCCATATTTGTCTTTGTCAGACGTGTGTTATCCCCTGGAATGTTTGGGGGTGTGCAGGGACCAGCTTTGGAAGAAGGGCAGGACAAGGAGTTTGTGATCAATTGTAAGAGCTCAGGCACTCTGGGTAATGGCCAGGCTCAGTGCAAGGGTGCCTGAACTTAGGTGGTGTGTCCAGCACATGGCAGCACATGCACACTTTGTTGTCTTGGTGGTTGACAGCAAGGAAGAGACTATAGCTACATGTTTACCTGAGTTACCTTGTCTGTTGTTTATAATTGACTTTCACCAACCCATATAGCTGCTGGTGATTTAGAGCTCACCTATAAAAATAGGCTCCCTCAATTTCATGTTCAAATGAATGTAAAGCCACCAAAGCAGTGCTAGAGTTGGATGCTTATGGGCCTAAGCATGCAAACTGCATGTGCAAATTGAGCTACTGTCCTCAAAACCTCCTGTTTGTGTTTTTGCTTAAGGTTGGCAATGGGGCTGGGTGAGGTTAGTCCAGCTGGGAAGAGCTGCAGAGAAAATGGCTTTGGTGGGGTTAAAGGGTGGCTGAACGGCAGGCAGGCCCAGTCCTCAGGCTCTCCTGCATATTTGAGTGTTTATCTTTTGCCAACTGCACCTCCATTGCCATTACCTATTTTGAGTGAAAGGAAGCACATGTTCAGGTAGCATTTTGCTCTGGTAGAATTCAGACTTTCTCTTTTCTGTTCCATAACATCCATTAGAGATTCTTCTTCTCATTTTCTGACTTCCAGACTTAGAAGGCAAGACTTCTTAGGGGTGCCTTCCTTTTAAATTTAAGACATTCAGATTGATTGGTACGCACTTTTTGGTGCTAGGTGCATTAATTATTTCTGCAAGTCCCTGACTTTGGATGATATTTTCATACAATAACATGTAACTACCCTTCCCTCTCATGTCATGGGCAAGATAAACTGTAATAAAACTAATCACTGCCTTGTAGCTTACAGGGTTAAGTCTCTCTTCATCCACCTGAAATATTTGTATTTATTCAAGGAAAAGAAGGAATACTAACTTTGCTTCTATCTGGCTTGTGGGGAGTTTTCCCATCAGATGTGTGGCATTTCCAATGCTTTATTTCAAAACAAAAATTTTTCATGTCCATTTGTAAAAACTCTGCATAATTAATAGGATTTGGTTGTTGATGTTGTAAGAGTAGTTGTCAAACCTACTTCAGTGGGTGTGTAAGCTGGCATAGGCAGGCTGCAGGAACAAGCACAAAACCATGGATGAAATGCAAAGAGTAAATTTATTTTGGTTACCTCATGGACTGGAGGACCTCCGAAGCACCACCAGGGCAGTGGCACACAAGTGGGAACACTGGCACCAAGGAGCTCGATCCTTGCTTAAGGATCCCTGAACATGCTGTTTCTTCCTGTTTATCAGGGATTCACGCAGGCTTAGTTTACCACTGTACTTTGATCTTTCCCACAGCAGAGCAGGAATCTCAGGCACGATAAGGTGCCTCTAAGTCTGTCACAAGCCTGTGTTATCTAAATGCAGTTGTTCTACTTGTTAAACACACAAGACTAAACAATGATTAGTATGATATATGTGTTTTAATGCACCTCAGCTGCAGGCCACTTGAACATGTTAACAATCCTCCTTGCTATTCTGTAATTTTCCACAGTTGCTTAACATGATGTAATGATGGCAAGTCAATTATGGGTGATTTTTCTGGAGGACTGGATGGGAGTTTTTTTTCTTCCCCCTCTGCCTCACCATTTAGTCCTCCGTAAGGCCTTCTTGCTTTGCTTCCTTTTTATGGGACTCTTTTAATGAGTGACAGTGGTAGAAATAGGTTGGTAAGTTCAAACCTGTTCCAAGCCTAGAATCGGGAGATGTTGTAACTCATAGGCTTTCACGCATCAGGCAATAAAGTAAGGGGTGGATGGGCTGATCAGCTTTGTGGATAACTTGTCTTTGTTGAACATGAGAGTTGTGGAAATTCAAGTATTTTTATGGGGTCTACCAGCTTCTGGGTCCTGGCTGATCCCCATATCAAAACTGAGTGAGAGAACCTCAAATCTGGAGAGTCTGGTTGTTCCTTAATAACCTGATATCCCCTTCACAGATGTGAAGCTATCTGTGTGTAAAACATCACTGTGCTTGGAGGCATGTACCTGCCCTTATCCTATGGCTTATGGACCAGGCTTTCAGAAGGGTTTGGCAGCTACATTTTTTTTCAGTAAAACCTGGTGCTTTCCTCTTGTAGGAAGTGTATTAAAAATAACTTGGG
The DNA here is from genome assembly GCA_013398155.1 of Pedionomus torquatus. Taxonomy (NCBI): domain Eukaryota; kingdom Metazoa; phylum Chordata; class Aves; order Charadriiformes; family Pedionomidae; genus Pedionomus; species Pedionomus torquatus. The sequence continues at coordinate 47,717 of VZRU01019458.1, read as the reverse complement.
GATCAATACACCCACCTGAATGACTTCACAAACAGATTCAACCTAGACCTGATGTCTGCATGTCACTGAGAGAGAAATCCTGTGACTGAAGTGGTTTTCTGTTTTGTTCAGAACAAATCGGAGCCCTGGCCGGGCAGCACATTGTGCATGTGGCCTGTGGAGAGTCTCACAGCGTGGCACTCAGCGACCAGGGACAGCTCTTCTCCTGGGGTGCTGGCAGTGATGGACAGTTGGGCCTCACTACTATAGAAGATGCAGTGACGGTACCAAGGTAAACTTTTAACAGACTGGGATTAAGGCAGCTCCTTACAGGTGGAGCATCAAGGGTTGTTCGCTTTTCAGCCTGGAGCTGGTGGGAACGCTTCTTCTCAGAGGGGCAGTAATTGGGCACTTCTCACATGGGCATGTGAGAGTGATGCTTCCTCCTTTTCCATACTGTCCTGGTGCTCCTTGAGCCCCCCTGGGACTCAGACAAGTCTGCAGGAGGTTGAACAGGACAGACCTTCTACCCATGGACGCTTGAGGCATAGAAAAGAAAATCGGAGTGTGCTTGGCTTCCTAAATCAAAAATGCTGCTGTGCTGTACAGAGCAAGGAGGTGCATGAGGGAAGACTCAAAAACAGAAATGCTGTGTGTGGTATCCATGTCTATTTCAATTCCTAGGAAGTCCTCTGAAATAGGAGATACGTTTCAAGAACAGAGAAAGGATATAGCTGCATGAACTGGATGGAACTCTTGCAGAGTTGCCCACTAGCAGCAAAGCTACTAAGTCAGCCTATTGCAATTCTGAATAATGACTGTTGTTCAGAAACTTTAGGATAGTGCCCAGTTTTCTTCATTTATTTATTTAACGTCGCTTACCTGTGTCAGAGCACTAATAAGGTTAAGTGCAAGGGAGTGTAGCTGGTGGCAGTGGCCAGTGGGGGACACCAAGACTTCTCCATCCAAAGCAGTTCACAGATGATAGGTCTCAGCTTATTGCCATAATAAAGATAACAGGTCTCTTAGTACAAGTACTCTTGGTGGTGTTGTATCATGCTATGTTAATAACAAATATAGTCTGCCTCTTATTCAGTCTATCTCTGCAGATCCAGTGCAGAGTAGAAGCTTGGGATGTTTGTCTAGGGTTGCTGTCATTGTTGAAGTGGTATTTGAAGGAAAAGAGTTTCAGTCAGAAAACATTGTTTGAACTGAAGGGCTCTGTAAGAAGACAGCTCTTAACTTGCAGGTGGCTCCAATATAACAGGGAGTCAGGCTCACATGTCAATGTGATAGTGCCATTTTAAAACCACCATTTTTGTGAAATAACTTGAAGCTTTAACATGCTGTTCTCTATACAAAGCACTGAAGAGGTTTTATTGCTGTAACTCTTAGTAACTGCTACACCCCTGACAGCATGAACAATATAAGTGCCTGACAAAGAATAGTGAGAGTGACACCAAGAACTAGTTATTTTCACCATTTCCAGGTGGCTGCATACAATATTACAGCTATAAATGGAGTTGGGGTTAGTAGTCAGGTGTCTGTTGGTCTCCACTGGTGTGCATCTATTACGTATACATCTGTATCACCTTTAAAAGTCCATTCCTCAGTCCAAAACCATAGGGTCATGTGTATGTGTAGAATGAATAACTGAATGGCAATCATAATTTCAACCTAAGGTGATACTGTATTTGTTGACACTTATTCTAACATAGTGTCTTCTTTAGGTTGATAAAGAAATTGAACCAACAGACGATACTGCAGGTTTCCTGTGGAAATTGGCACTGCCTGGCTTTGGCAGCAGGTACTGTAACAGTCATTATTTATTACCAAGATTTGTGCTGTTATTTTGCACAGTGTCCTAAGATTGCATATTTCTGCATAATAAACTAAGGACATCCCTGTCCCAAGTGCTTTTAGGCTCTAAAATGGATCAGTTACCACATTACACACAGGCCCCTTGCTGTCTCACTGGTGAATCATGGCAGGAACGCTTAAAAGCTTTCCATCTTGGCATAGAAAAATCTGTGTAATTAATTTCTTTGTGTTGAAATTATCCTTGGCTATTGCTCTTCTGTGTGCAACATGTTGACTGTTCTTTGTTATGCTGTTTAAGTTACAGCAGTTTGATGTAGTATTTTGTGCTTAGTTGCATGTCTGTTTATTTACTTGGTGGCTTCAGACTGTGCTTTTCTTTTGGCAAAGAATGTGTTGCTTGATTTTTATTTTTTTTTAATTTTTTTTTCCATCATAATGCCTTAATGGAAGCAAAGGTTCTTCTTCATTTTGACAAACTTGCTGTTCTGTTGACCAGCTTTTATTCACTGTTCTCCTTCTTTCCTTGTTTTAGATGGCCAGTTCTTCACATGGGGGCAGAACAGCTATGGACAGCTGGGCTTGGGTAAAGAATGTCCTTCCCAAGCCAGTCCACAACGTGTCAAGTCTCTTGATGGGATCCCCTTGGCTCAGGTTGCTGCAGGTGGAGCCCACAGTTTTGCCCTCTCTCTCTCAGGAGCTGTGTTTGGCTGGGGGAAGAACAGCTCAGGACAACTGGGATTAAGTGATGAACAAGGTATTAAAATTGTGCTCCTAGGTGAAAGAAGGATGGACTTTTCTGGCCTAGTGTCATTGTCTCCTTTCGAGTCGACAGTATATTTTTACTGAGCAGATGTGTATCCCCAGCAACTCCTGTTGGGAGGAGGAACAACAGTCTATGATGGGATCTACAGGTTTTTCATACTTAGTAGGAACAGAAACACTTTTTTTTCTCCTTGTGGATGTTAGTGGAAGTGAGGAAGGTCAAAAGAAAGATCATTCAAATGTGGGTGTCAACATGCAGGCATCAAAGGAAGAGCTTATATTCTTTCTTCCTCTTCTGAAAAATGCTTTGTCCATGTTTTCTTTGAAGTTGGTGTGGAGGAAAAGCTCTCCCTGTGGAACAGCAGGCTGAACCCATCCTCTTCTTTGCCAGCTTGTATGTGACTGGTGAGCATTTGTGTGCTACAAAAAGATAGCAACACAAATTATCTCGGTACTGTAAAGTGTTGTCTAGTTTATTTGTTGCACAATTTTCCACAGGCTCAGAGCCTATGCTAGTTTTTTTTTTCAGGTGGCATGTTCAGTGAAGCCTAGCCATCAACAGACTGGAAGTTGATTTTATAAATGAGACTGAGTGGATATGACACTACCACTAGTCTGAAAAGCTCTGATCTCCTCTGCTTGTTGTTAACACATTCTTAACTTTTTATAAAAGCAGATGAGTGAAAGATGCTCTTTGGAGTTTCGAATCAACCTCTTCATCATTTTCTGTATAGTTGCTGAATAGCATTATATGTCTAGGCAACTGAGTGTTGATGTGATACCTAGCATGCACAGGTATTTTAATTTGTGTGGGAGAATAAATGAGGTGTATACAGTTGTAAATGTTAGGGTGTCTAATGTAGCAGCATATAAACACTGCGTGTTGCAAGAGAAAATAGTTACCTCACATTTTGTGTACCTATAATGGAATGATGCATTTTGTCAACTTGTCATACTAGCTGAAAAGCATTTAAAGCAAATGCTCAGAAGCAGCCTTTAGTTTGGCAAAGGAGGCTCAAATGTCACGTGTCATTTCATCTTTGCCTTGCTTTATGCTTTTAGAGCTATGAAACACAGTTGTAAGATTTATATCTTCTATTTTCTCAAAAATGCTCCAGGTGTATTCTCTTGTACTGTATGTAAGCTAGAGTTGATCTGTTGTAAGAACAGACATGTTCCTGCCATGTAGCCTGGCAGATAAATGCTTCTAATTTCAACAAAGTTGCAGTTTCTGTATGAGAGACTTGCTTTGACACGAAGTTAATCTTAAATGATCATATAAGGGACATCTGCTTGTGGGGCTGTGTTGGCTAGGAATCACACCCTGCTTACCCCTCAATCTCAGTACATAGTACTGTAGCAAATACGTGATATTTATGGTAAGTGAATCACCGTAAGGCAGTATGAATTACACTTAGTGAACATGAACCGCAAACATAGTAGTCTGCAGCACTGTTATTTAAACAATTACACTGTAGAGATAAATGTAATTCCTGTCAAAATAAAGATCAGGGTGCCAAAGTACAGAACAAAGTAAATGAAAAATCTGCTGTCATTTCTAAATCTGTGAAAATGTGACCACCTTCCTTTCACTACCCAGAAAAAAGCACCTGTGAAAATCTTACAAAATGGACAACTTCCATACATAGGAATGTAATTTTTGTGTCGGTATAAAGTAAGCAGCTTCTCCTCTTAATATCCAACTGTTTTGCATTGCTGGCTGCTCCTTGAAATGCTCAGCTTTTTTGGTTTTTACATCAGTAAAACGTGTAACCTTATGTGGTATATTTATCCTCGGGAGACACATGATTAGAACGTCAAAGTGAAGGAGAAAAGCATCACTTAATGGTTGGCAGAGATTAGCCTTTGCAAGTAGGAGGATCTTCTTAAAGGATGACAACAGGAGGAAGGCTAGGTATTTAAGTACACCTTGGGATTCAGATTGTCATGTGTGTTTTGCTCGTGTCTGCCACGTGTCAGGATTGTTCTGTATGGAAAAGGTCTAAGCAAGGTATAGGAAACAAACATTTGCAGTGAAATGTCTGGAATGGAGCACGAGGCTGAAGGTGGGTGTAGCTAGCCTGCACTCATCGTACCTCCCAAACTGCAAGTGCATGCTGAGTTTATACAAAATTTGCATTCCTGCTCTGGACAATTTTCTTTGAGCCAAACCAAATCTTGTAGGAATTGGAGGAGGAAAGCAACAGTGAGGTACTCAAGGACTTGGCTTTTTTCCACAGCTGTTAAAGCTTCCACTGCACATGTAAGTCACATGTGAAAATCAGACTGCCAGTGGTTTTCTCAGGCGTTTTTATTTTCTTTGTCTTCAATGCAGACCGAGAGTCCCCTTGTCATGTGAAGCTGTTGCGATCTCAGAAGGTTGTTTACATTAGCTGTGGAGAGGAACACACAGCAGTCCTGACAAAGGTAAAGATGCTAACCTGGGAACCCTGGCTGCTGTCTCACCTGCCTGATGGTTTCCCATTAATATCCTGCTTAATGGTGGAAAAGACGAGATTGACTTACTGTATTCCATCCAGCCCCAGTAAAAGAAACCGCAATAAAATTATGGTCTTATTATAATTTATTCTAAGATTTGTTGCCAGCATGATCCATTGCTGTTCTTGGATATGAAGATGTTACTAATCCATGGCAGGGAATAATAAAATTCAGGTGAATTGCTCAAAGAAATTAGATTTGAGGAAAAAAAAATTAACAAACATACATCTAAAGGGGTGAAAATAGCATTTTTTTGGATGATAAAAAGAGAATGATACTATGTATCAAAATAAAATGCAGGTCAAAATGAATGGGTGTTTAAATGAAACATTAGCAGTCACTCACAGCACTTACAAGATGTTTTTGTGCTTTTTCCCAGTGGTGTATAATTTAGTGGACAGAGGATAAGGCTAAGATTTGGAACATCACTGCTCAGTTCTTGCCTTACCTCTGCCACTTCCTAGGTGTTGCTTCCTTTTTTGGTGATCTTCTCCAATTTAAAATTAAAGTTAACATTGGGATTCCTGTGGGGAAAAAGCACTGTAGAAGATCAGTTATGTAGAGCGTCTGTTCAAGGAAAAAGGTCACAGTCCTTTTGATCTGCAGGTGACAGAGATGGGTATAAAGTACTCTGGAAATGGGCCACTGTTCAACCATGTTTAAACCTGATGCAATTTCAGATTCATCTGGTTATTTCGTTTAGGGTGGGGGGGCAGAGTGGAGGTGGGCTACTGTAGACATACCTAAAGATAATTCTGTCATTCTCTGATGGGTGGCAAGGTAACTATTTGGAAGCTGCATTAGCAGAACTCACATTTCTTTTTTGAATCCTTTGGGAGTCCCCAGCAGTCTCTGCTTAAGCTTGGGCTCATACTGAATTGGAGTCAGAGAGATGCTGTTGGGTTATGGGTCCCTAAATGGAGAATATGCTGTTTGATTTGCTAACAGAGTGGAGGGGTGTTCACGTTCGGTGCAGGTTCCTGTGGGCAACTGGGGCATGATTCCATGAATGATGAAGTGAACCCCCGAAGAGTTCTTGAGCTAATGGGCAGTGAAGTATCCCAGATTGCTTGTGGCAGGTGAGTCCTTGTGTCTTTGTGTGTCCTTTTCTTTGGAGGAGGTTAATGCTGACACTGAGCCTTGTAAATAGAGGGAGTAGTCTTGCTTCTGCATCCTACATGTCAAAATTAAGTGAAATTTTATTTCCCATGAGAATTTTAAGGCCCTTTAAAGGAGTTGGGTTTTTTTTTTGTTTTTTTTTTTTTTGTTTTTTCAATTGGGATCGTTTCCTGTGCTGTCACCTGCTATAAAATATCGTTCCATCTTAACAATTCACTAGGACTTTAGAGTGGTCCCTTTGGTCACAAGTTTCTAGCTTCTTTCATGGAAAGAGAGTTAGTAACGCTGCTGTGTTGTTGCCAGGCTTAGAGAATGACTAAGCTAATTCAGTCTGTGAGCCTGATACTAGCCCTGTGCTGGCACACATTGCTCTTTGTCACTCTACCTAAAGAGCTCCATCTCATAAACTGGTGCCATCACGTGGCAAAAACTGAGCATTGATGCTAGTGTAAAAATGCTACTTTGTACCAGATTCTGGCCTAGGGGAACCGAGCATAAATTTTAGGCTGCTTTTGTGGGTGGTTTTGTTTTGGTTTGTTTTTTTCCTTCTAAGTGTTAAACAAGGCCCAAACTTTGTACCCATCTCTGTTACAGACATCACACTTTAGCCTTTGTGCCTTCTTCAGGAATGATCTATGCATTTGGCTGTGGAACAAGAGGCCAGCTGGGAACAGGGCACACCTGCAATGTTAAGTGTCCCTCTCCTGTCAAGGGTCACTGGGCAGCTCACAATGGGCAAATCTCAGGAAAACCTGGTATGTGCTATGTGGGATTTGGAATTGCAAATGGACATAAATAATTTCATTTCATCCATGGATGTCTGAAGATATCTTGACATTGTTCTGTGAAAGTTTTTGAAATAGCAGAAGAAATCCATCCTTCTGTCCCAAATGCACTATGGAAATTGAGTGTTTTCTTGTTCTCTATGTTAATATGTGCCCTGTCTCTTTCTTTTTTTCATTCAACGTTTGGTGACCTTGAACCTTCGTGAAATTATACTGATTTCTGAGGGCGTTCATTTATCTTTAAAATCTTCATTGCAGTTTAAAAATTACATTTTTTCCCTCCTGCCAGGCCCTGTGTATCTCTCAAAGTGCTGCAGTGCTTGAGTTCCAACTGATTTCAGCCAGGCCTTCAAGAGACTTCTTGTAGTGTAAAGCCTGAGACTCCAACAGTGCAGATGTGGGGGAAGAGGTTCAGTAGAAATTTGCATCCGTCAGCCTCTAACAGAACTGCATCTCTTTCTTCAACAGATGCCTGTAAATACCACATTGTTAAACATATCTTCTCTGGAGGAGACCAAACATTTGTGCTTTGCTCCAAATATGAGGTAATTTTTTTTTTTTTTTAATTTATTTTGGTAATACCTCCAAAAAAGTGAAGTGTTGCTTTGGAGTCCATTCTGCCTTGCAAAACTTACCAGTGATGGCGGATGACAGCTGTTACAGGGATTTACAACTTTGTAGGAGCGGCTGAAAGCTGCCTTCCTTTAGAGGCACATCTAAGAGCCATTGGAAAGACACTGGTTTCAGTTCAATCAGCAGGGAGGCAGGGAGGGGAGTTATTTCATTTGCAGATTGGAAGGGAGGGGCTGCTTTCTTCCTGAGACACTGGGGGTCTGCGTGATTAGAATGTAGGGCCACATACACTGGATGGAGGCCTGAATGTTGAATTGATTTTTCTGCTTGTCTTCTTATTTCTTTCAAGAAGTGTTGAAAGACACTTTTGAGGCATGGAAGTAGGTCTAGAATAAATGTACTAAGCCTGTAGTTATATATAGTGGTATTTAAGAGGGCTTTGGCACATTTAAGGACATGATATTTTGATTCTTTTTCTTTCCCAATTTTTAAAGTGAACTTGATGATCTTGGGGTTTTTTTCCATGCCTTTCTTTTGGGATTTCTTAGTAATGCCTCAGCTTCCTAACCAAACCTGTTCAGACCACACTAAGCTGTATATAGAAAACAGAGATTATGGATAAGAAGCAATTGTTTTACAAGCCTTGTCTTTGCTGAAATGTGTATCTTCTCACAGAATTCCTTGCCTGCTGATGATTTCCGGACCATAAATGAAACACGTTACACCTGTTTAATAAATGATGAAACTATAGATGTCTGGAGGCAAAAGCTTTTAGAAAAGAACAGTTCTAATTCTGTCAAGTAGGTATTGTGGCACTGGACAAGCCTTTTGTTGAAAGTGTTATTTAAATAATTTTGTTGGCTTCCGTGCCATGCTTTCACTTGAAATTTAGCAGCCCTTTCAAGTGTGGTTCTTGGTCGTTTCTAAGGGGAGATAGTTGCCAGTCGCAAGGCTGCCAAGTTAGGGCTTCAGAGCAATACTAGAGGAGTTTGAGGCTGCCTCAGAACATTGCAAATGGTGGGTGGGAAATGTTTTTTTTTTTAAATTGTCCTTCACTGTGTGCTTAGAGTTCATGAAAAGCAGCAAGAACTTGTGAGCAGACTGATTAAATTGCTTTCCCTGTGTGTCCACCGTGAGAAGGGCAGAACAGGTGGAAAGGAGGCACTGCTAACATTCCTCCTTCCAAAGAGGGGTGTTTTGAGATCCTGAATTAACCACTTACCCTCTGCGCCTCTGAAGGGGTGATCCCAACATTGTTTCCCGTAGAAGGAAGGGAACAGAGCTGAACAGATTTGCTGAGACATCTGTTCATAACCTCTCTGTTTTCTTTTGTTTTCCTATTGCAAACAGTAATGTTGTCCAGATACTGTCCTCAGCTGCCTGCTGGAATGGAAGCTTCTTGGAGAAGAAGTAAGTAGCAGAGTGCAAAAGTGTGGGTTTCCTTTTAGGCAAGCTAGAATCCCTTTACTTCACTCACTGCTGCAGTAGTATTTGATTTCTCTGAACAGACAGGAGATGGGGCAGAGAATGTTCACTGAAGAGGTGGGTGGTCAGAGCCAGGTAAGGAAGGCATATGGTCTAAGAAAGTGCATGGTGAAGTTACTGTAAGAAGCACAGATTCCTTGGAGTTGTCGCAACTGTTATTTTTCCTTATGAAACAAATATCACCATCTTAAAGAGGGATAGGAATATGACATAAAGGAGAAGGAGTGATGCTGGGTATCTGAATAGTCTCTTACCCTTCTGAGCTAGCTTGTGGGGGCTGGTGTGTGTGGAGTTATACTTCAACACAGGCTGCTCTGGAAAAATACACCTGAGGCAGCATGGAAGCTCTTTCCTTGTAGGTGACCTTAGTCGTGGAAAGTTTTGTGCTCCTGCTTACAAAAGCAGGAGTTTCAGATGGGTGTAACCAGCAACAGGTGATGACAAATATGTGATACATGTAGCTGAGTCAAAGGCTGTGGGTTGGAAGGGATAGTGTTAGCTGTGTCTCTTAAGTGTTGGGGAGGTAACAGCATAAGATGAGGAGGAGGAGAAAATTTTTATGATGATGAGTAAATGACCTGTAACTAGGTGAAGAAAAGCTTAGTTACTCTGAGTAATCTTTGAGTAATATTTTCCAAGAGGAACTTGAAAACAATTTTCTCATTGTTCCTGCATTTTTCTGCTTGTCCTATGGTTTCTTCTTTAGTAGTGGGACAAGATGGGGTGTTACTGTGTCAGGAGAGTTGTCATGTTGGTTTAAAACACTTCTTGAGGTATCCAGGTTGTTGAGCCTTTATAAGTAGTCCCACGTCTCCTTCGAATTTGGAAATGAGTGGAGTTTATGACTTCATCACTCCAGTGCAGTTCCCCTTCCACTTCAGTGATGTCTTGGCTAGTGCAGGAGTTAACTTTTACAGAAAATCTTTCACCAAATGAATGATAGAGTTTGAAGCTGCCAAACACTGAATTGAGGCTGTATTTAACCATGTGCCTTTATATATGAAGCCTTATGTTATGGTACACTTGATAAAAATACTCTGCTATATCCCTCCAATATCCCAATGCCATATAGGCCTGTTTGCAAAACAGCGTTGTGGTACACAGGGTGAGATGAAGAAGCAGCTTTTGTATGGCTGTGTGACGGGGCACTGGCCCCAGAACTACTGCACGTCACAGCCTGAAGCGCTGTGTCCTGCAGTGTGACTGAGGAGCTGTGTCCAACCCGGTGCCTGTGATGTTATGGAAATAGCCATTTGACGACAGGGGACTATGTTTAACTTCTCATGTCATTATAGCCACACCAGCAAACTGATAAATGCATCCCATCTTTAATAGGTACTTCTTTCTTCAGAGTATCTAATACAGCACAGACTCAGATGAGTAATGGCAGACTTGGGAAATCCTTGAGGTCAGTGGAACTGTAGCCATGACTTTTCTTTTTACTTGCAACTGCAAGGTTTTACATGCAGCTTTACTGCAGACGATGGTGCGGAGTGCCTGTGCTACATATGCTGATCATGCTGTACACGGTGAGATGGGTAACTTACCTGCTGGCCTGGACATCTGGCATTGCTAGGTCTGCCTGAAAGGCTGCTTTGCAGCCTTGCCTTCATTATTCCTCTTACGCAGGTTGCCTGAGGAAATTACAGCCTTTCAAGCACAGCAGAAAGGACATGAATTTGTTGCAACTGTTTTCAGCTGTGCTGTGTTTGGATTGTGGTTGTTCTTTAGTTTTAGAAAATATGAATGTGGAATTGTCAAAAAGCTACTCTGAATATCTTCCTCTGTTTTCTTTTGAAACCCCTCATCTGTTATTCCCTTGCATAGGAGTCAGTGTCTTCCTGTGCATCACTCTTCCCTTTCTTTCTGGATGTGATTAAACAGATGTTGCTATAAAAGTGGTGTAAATGAAGACAACACAGAGGATCCTGATACATATGGATACATATTTTACAGATTTTTTTTAAGCAGTCCAGTCTATCTAGGCAGGCTCCTGGGGAAGTGAAAGACTTTGATAAAGTGTTTCTCTGCCTAACCAAAGCACAGAGGAGATCAGAAGGGATAGTTGTCTTAGCAAGAGGCTTCCAACTTCTGCTTTGTTTCTAGTCTGATTAATTCCCTAGAGGCCATTTCTCCATTGCATGCTCTCAGGCCATTCAAATACATGGTTTATGGTGTCTTTTCCTTAAACTTACACCTGTCTGTGGGATTTTTTTTTTTTTTTAAAGAATTGATGAACATTTTAAAACCAGTCCGAAGATCCCAGGGATTGATCTGAACTCCACCAGAGTGCTGTTTGAGAAGCTGATGAACTCTCAGCACTCCATTCTCCTAGACCAGGTATTGCACTTCTGGGGTTTTAGGTATTCAGAGGGGAAATAAAGGCTTTGTCCCTCTGTAAAGTGCAAGTAGCAGCAGCTCTTTTGGGAATGGCTTGTATTCCAAATTTGCAGGCCAGATCCTTCATGTTATCAATAGATATTTCTCCATTGACCTGGGCTGATATTCAGCTTCTCAGAATGTGTCTCTAAACCTTGTTTTTAATGAAGTTTTATCTCATGGCATTTAATAGTTGAAATGACTGCTGCCATTAGTTCTGTGTATGTGCTCATTTATTGCCTGTCAGAATTTGAGTACTTTATGGTTGTATAATTTATTCTAACATAGACAGTTTCTTTCACGAGTGCAGAGCTGTGGGATAACACTGTGTACGTTCCCCATGTCAATTTTAGCTGTAATTTTTATAGCTTTTTTTTTCCCTCTGGGTTTGATTTTTAAAGCAGTGGTGTGACCTTAACAAGAGAGCTTAACTTAACCTTTAGCCAGCCTTGGAAAAACCTATTCAAACATTCACGCATTTTGGAAAAAAAATTGGAATTTAGCCCTGTCCTATGGGATGTTTTTAAAAGATTGTGAGCCAAAGCTATTAGGTCCTCCTGTTCTGAGCATGTTCTTGTTCATCAGTTCTTACACATCAGCTACATTGTAGGTGCTGTATTACCCAGGAGAAGTTGCTTTCTTTTGCCTTGTTTTCTTCTAGATACTGAAGAGCTTTGAAAGTTTTTTGATTCCTCAGTTGTCTAGCTCACCACCAGATGTCGAGGCAATGAGGATCTATCTGATTCTCCCTGAATTCCCACCTTTCCAAGACTCCAAGTATTATATCACATTAACACTTCCTCTAGCAATGGCTATTCTGCGTCTAGATACCAACCCCAGCAAAGTTCTTGGTAAGAGGCTGTTTATGATACACGTTACTCTCAGTATCCAGCTGGGACACAGTGTTGCCTTTAGGTTTTCCAGTCGCGTTTTACTGTTAGTTTATTTTTTCTATTCTGTAATGTTAATTGAGCATTACTTGTGATATAGTGTTGTTATGAAGCTGTTGCCTCTAAAAAGCAGCTGGGAATTCTCTCAAAGAATCCTCCTCCCAAAATCTATGTTCACATGTAAAAGAAATATAAATGTAAAACCTCAATTTCAAACATGAATTATGAGGAAGTGAAGGATGTGCCATGCAGGTAAGATATGGGAAGTTAGTTACAGTAATATAAGAAAGATAAAATTTATGGTGGTGTGTATAATAAGCGAGAAAGAAAATTTGGGTTAAGAATTGTTTTGATTTAGAAGTAAAATATAATTTCAAAGAACGCTTGCTAGGGAGGTCAATCTAATTTACCTTACCTAGTTTTACCTACATTCGGAGACTCAGCTCCAGTTAAATTTGCTTGCTTCTGTGTGAACGTAGATTTTGTATATCATGAAGATTAAATTATTCTCTTAATGTGTTGTCCATGTTAGAATATCCTTTCTGTATAAGGTAAGTAAAAGAAAATACTAAACAAAGTTACTTTGTCCTGTATAAGGTACAGAAAACCTATTGACTGCTCTGTGACAAAGCTGAACACCTGAGCTCTTCTACCACTTCTGAGTCTTCTCATTTCTGCAAATATTATTTCCTATGAGCTTATTTTAGGCTAAGTAGAACATTTGCTGTTTAATAATTGTTCCTCATCTTTGCTAAGCTCTTACTTTCCTCGTTATCTTACTCTGTTTCTTAAGGTTGTGTTTTACTAAATCTCATATTATCATGTCAAATGCTACATAATTAATTCAGACCTCCAGGAGCATTGCTGTAGGGAAATTTATTTTGATGTTTAGTGATATTTTTAAAAAATATATTCAAAGAGGCTTTGGACCCAAATTTCTTACTTGCTCATCATAGTCCACTGTGATTGTTAGCCTACAGAAGTGTAAAGGGTTCTTATACCTTACCTGCCAGAATCTAGTGTTGTGCATACACTTGAGAGGATAAATTGGTTTTGTTTCTAAGAGTTGACATGATGGTTTCCCAGGCTCCGACTTCTACTTTGCAGGTGGATTGGTTCTAGCAAAGAAAGCTAATAGTCAGGGTCCCTTCAGAGGAGAGGTGAGGGTTACCTGTCCTTGGCAAGAAAGAAATCAGCCTTTCTAAAGAGGGGCAGTTCACACCTTTAGTATGGATTTGCCAGTTTACATACTCTTGACACCTGCTGGAAAAGTATGTGGTACTACAAAGCAATGGCCTGGCCAGTTCTTCCCTATCGCTGACAAGAGACAACATTTTGCCCACAAGATCACAGTATCTTGAATACAAGATGTGTGAAACAGTATCTTGAATTTGAAGTTGAGAAACATGGAATTCAGGCTCTCAGATTGGGGCTGGTAATGATTGGGGTGGGTGTCTGAGAGGAAAGGGAAGAGCTTTTCAGTTTCAGGTATCTAGCTGACTTCTTGCTCACTTTCCTGTGGGTACAGTTAGGAGAGACATAGGGAAGACTTTTGAAATAATCTTATGGAACATTCCCCTATTTTCAGCCACAGCCCCTTATTTAGGGGTTACTCTGGCCTTTCATTCAGGATTTACATTGATGTTCTCTGCTTTCCAGATAACTGGTGGTCTCAAGTGTGCCCAAGATATTTCCTCAGGCTAGTGGACCTCTATAAAGGTGCAGTGGTTTACCTCCTCAGTGGAAGAAAGACGCTGTTGATCCCAGTCCTGTTCAGTAGTTACATTACAGCTGCTCTCAGACTTCTGGAAAAACTCCACAAGGTAAGAGGAAAGCCTGGGCATGTGGCGGCTCAAGATGATGTCGTCTCATCTGCCCTTTGCCAATTGGCAGGGGAAGAGTGGTGACAGCCCTGGCTTATGAGCTGTGTCATTGTCCACCAAGACACCACGTGGGGAAGATGTTAGTGGTTTTCCTGAGTTCAGGGTACTTGAACATTGTTTAGTCCTGTTTCAAACACTAGGAAAAAGTTACTCTAAGAACGCTGCTGCTGAGCCAGACTGTGCACTGTGGCATCACAAATACCTGTCGTGCTTTCTGATCCCACTGTGTTGAGTAGTCTCGGTGAGGAGGAGGGGGAACTAAAATAAATCAGGCATAGGTTTACCTTCATTCCTCTTGGTTCATACTAAAGTAAAAGGGACTATGTGTTTTTGCAAGACTTTCTGGGGCCTATTGTTGCAAGCTGCTGTAATTGGCTTTATGAAAGCAAACCTGTGTGTTCTAAGAAAAATGCTGTGAATATATCCATATTTTAAAAACCATCTGTTTTCCTCATTAGGTAAACCAGAAGGTTAAGCATGTAGAATATGATAAGTTTTATATCCCTGAGATTTCCAGCCTGGTGGACATTCAGGAGGATTATCTCATGTGGTTCTTGCATCAGGCTGGAATGGTAAGTAGTTTTATATATAGTCCTTGAAATAGCTGTCCACGTTTGTGTCTCTGGATGTAGAGATTTGTATTTTTAATATCCTTAATGACAGTGTAATATATTCAGTATAGGAGCATCTATATATTAAGTCTCTCAGATTTTGGCACTGAGTGACTTGACAAAGTCAACTTAAGGCTATCAGAAAAGCTGGAGCTAACAATATTTACCTAGTGCTTGTAACAATCTCTGTGATTATTCATGTGAATCTCATTCAATCCTTGCACAAGATGATTACTTCAGTCACTGGATCCTTTTAATGTAATCAAGACCTCAGGAGCCAAATCCTGCATACTAAAATTATCATTTTTACCCTTTACTTCTGCTGTTTAGGCAGGTATTGTGAATAATGTAGCCAGTGATCTTAAAATGTTGCTCTGTAAGAGGAGACAGTGTGGCGTTCTGGCTAGGGGACTGAACCAAGACTCAAGAGATGTGGGTTCTATTCCTGGCTCTTCCAGTAACCTGCTGGGTGCTCTTGGGTAAGACCCTTCACCTCTTTTATGCCTCACTTTCACATCTGTGAAAAAGGAGATAACTAAAATGAGGGCTGGAATATGTTGTTAGGAACATGGTGAGATTATTTAATTATAGCAAGGAAAGGAATCCCAGGTGTGAGAAAACACCAAAAAAAAAAGTCTTGACAGAGGATATTGCAAGAATAGAACCTGATTGTAGCAAGAATATTTTGTGTGTTTTTGTGGACTTTCTAAATATTGTGTGTACTGTGTCCCCTGTCCTCTGCTTTCCATCATTTCAATAGTGCCGCTGCTATGTGCTTACTTTAAGTGAGCAGAACAGAAAAATACTGACTCCAGTTTTTAACGGTGATAGCTCAAAGTGTATCAATATGGCTAATGAGAGGAGTAATTTGCCTTGCAGGGGTGGTCTTATATTGTCATGTTGTAGCCTTATGGTCTCTCCTGTTGTTGTGTATGGTCTCTGCCTTTGGGGTAGTTTTCTTTTTTTTCATGAGAGTAAGTCTCACCGATGGCAGGCTAACACAGGCTTCTGTGTCTGTTAATCCTTTTAGTAACATTTGCTGTTCAAGCTTTGAATTGGACTTGCATTTTCTTCAAGGAAGTTCCCGTGCCTGTACTTTTCTTTAAGAGGAAACATTGTTGCTCCCAAAGAAAAATTTTCTTTGGGTATGTCAAAAAAAAAAAAAAAAGACAAAATCAGGAGAGTAAAAGATTTTCATATTTCTCTTTTTCCTTCACAGAAAGTAAGACCATCTATCATGCAGGTAAGGAAATTGTTTTTTTTTCATTACTCTTATTTAAAAATTGTTATGGAAGCTGTAAATAGGAACAAATCTGCCTGCCTTTTTTGCAGGATGCTGTGACCCTCTGTTCTTATCCTTTTATCTTCGATGCTCAGGCTAAGACCAAGATGTTACAGACAGATGCAGAACTACAGATGCAGGTAATCCTCTCTCCCAGTTTCCCTACCCCCTTTCTTTTTCCTGTCTTTTGCATTGATACCAGCAAGAAAAGGAGTTCCCTGAGTTAGATGTGCAGCACTTTGTTTCCATTAGAGGAGGGTAGCTGGAGAACTTTTTTTCCCTGGATATTGCAAAGGAAGTGCTGGGTGTCTTTCACTTCCATGCATATCCTGAGTTCTCCAGGAGTGTGCTCGTGACAGGTTTTCAGCTCCAGCACCCTTACCCTGTAGGTGGCAGCCAAGCCAGCTCACAGCCAGGCTGTGACAAAGACAGCTGGCCTCTGTGCTGATCTAAACCTCCTAGCACCAGGCATTGCTCATGCAGATGGCTCCTGAGAGGGGCAAAGCATTGAGCACTTGTCCCTCATTCAGTGCAGCTGGGACCTGGGATTAGGTCCCATCTTCTGTGAAATGGTTGTCAGGTTCCTTCAGGGTGGAGAATTGTCACCACAGTTACTCATGGTCATGATGCTGGTTCCATGTAATACCCACCTCTTAGCTTTTCTGTGGCTGCTTGAACTCAGCCTGCAGCAAGGTAGAAGAGGCTTGACCTATACTCAGAAACTGGGGTCACCTTCTTTCATTCTGTCATGCTCTTGTGTGTACTTTCAGCTCCCAGTTTGTGAGCAGTGAATTAGTGTGAGGAGGGTATCTACCCTATGTTGGCAGGACTACAGCGTGGTAAAGGTTTTGTTGTGCTGAGAGAATCTTTATGAAGACAACTACTTAGGCCAGGTGTGGTTGTCAACTGGCTCCTTGCTTTCCCTCATGGGTTCTCTGGCTCTTGTCAAGGTTGTTCTTAACTCAATAAGAGCATGAGTAAATCATCTTTTCCCCACCTGCCTGATTAATGTCAAAAAGCAGTTGGGAATTTGACCTTTGTTGTTCAAATTTGGTGAATCAGTCAGTGGACTCAAAAGATGTTGGTGTGGGAAATGTGCAGGACAGGTAGTCACACATGCATACACTTGTACAATGAGCACATAATCCTTGTACACTCCAGAAACCAAACAAAAAGAGTAAAGATGAAAGGAACACCAGACATATGGTTGCTGACTGTTTTCCTTCCATAGGAGGGAAGGAGCTGAGCAGTGGCAATTTTTCACTCCTCTCTTATTTACAGGTTGCAATAAATGGTGCAAATCTGCAGAATGTCTTCATGCTTCTCACCCTGGAGCCTCTGCTGGCCAGAAGCCCTTTCCTGGTACTTCATGTTCGCAGGAATAACTTAGTTGGTGATGCTTTAAGGGAGTTGAGCATCCATTCAGACATTGATTTGAAAAAGCCTCTTAAAGTAAGTTTTCCCCACACCTTTAGTGTCCTCTCATCCAAGTGGCATTTCTGCAGCCTTTAGCCCTTCACGTTACTTCACCAGTGGCTTCTCCATAGGTATAGCGCACAGGGACACTTTCTCCACTCTGACTTGGAGTGTTTTGGCAGTGGAGAGTTTACAAGAAGGCAAGGAGGGGCTTTACTCTCTCCTGTGTGTCTGCAGGGACGGGCAGGAAACAGTTCTATGATATTATGCAGTCTCTAACTGGCTCTTCTGCAGGAACAGGCCACTTACAATTGGGTGTATTTTGTCTCTGAGAGGTTGCCACAAAACTCAGCAGCTGCTGTCATGTTGCTGCTTCTGTTGTTGGGAGAACAGCTGGTTGCTTATGATTTGCATAAGGAATGAAAACATTTTCAAACTGATTTGCCACCCGCTGTTCCTTTTCCCTCTCTACAAGTAGAGCACTGAAACAGTCTCATGGACTGCAGTGGATTTGAGCATCTTAAATACTGTTTTGCATGGCTCCCAATTAAAAGGTGTCCAATTCTTCTCAGCCCTGCGTCCCTCTTGCTGACTGGCCTTTTCTACAGGTCATCTTTGATGGTGAGGAAGCTGTTGATGCTGGAGGAGTGACAAAGGAATTTTTCCTTCTATTGTTAAAAGAACTCCTCAACCCCATCTATGGCATGTTCACTTACTACCCAGAGTCAAACCTGCTGTGGTTTTCAGACACGGTAAGCCCTTGCTCTCTGTACACCCAGGTTGAAATAATATGCTGTGTTTGAATGGCAAGAAAGTTAGTGGCAACCTATGGGAAAGAAATTATCTTCCTCTCATTTTCCACCCACAGTACAATGTGAGCTCTATTTTCAGTTAGTGTAAATTAGTATAGGTCCATTAAGCTTAGTGGAATGGTGATGACTGTACCTGGAAGGAGTTGGCTCTTTCTCTTTATTTTCATTCTGTAATAGAACTTATGTTAACTATCAGATGACAGTTAATAGAACTCTTATTATCATGAACGTGATAATCGTGTGCTATTTTTAAAAAAGATTTAGGTTGTGATGGCATTAGAATTCTGTGTTTCCCCTGCTGTTCGCGTAATTGCAACCAATCCATATAGTCATACATCATTATCATCTTCAGGATCTAAACTCATTAATGCTTTATGTAAGGAAGCTCTTAAACAGCAAGAAACTCAAGTTGTAGTGAAAGTTGGTTGGTTTTGGAAGGGTGGGGGAGTACAAGTTCTGTCAGATAGCATTATGCCCGAAGTGGTGGTTTATGCCCTCTTCACCTGCCTAAGTAGCAAGATGGACAGTAATATGATAATATTGTCAGTCTTCCCTTAAGGTGTAGCTGCCCTTGTGGGGGTTCTTTGAATTTCCTTCCTTGTAAAATGTAATTAGTAAATTAGATGGTAACTTCTGTAACTTGTAAACAGTATTATGGAGCAATTACTACTCATGTTAATGCTGTAAAGATAAGTCTTGTGACACAAAGAATAACGAAAATGTAAGGACTAAAAATGAGAATCATGTATTAACAGCATTTAACAAATACAGGTAGCCAGTCTGTGACTGATATACCAGTGTGAGAATAAATATGCAAAGGAATGAAGGCTGGTATAGCAACACCTATGTTGGTATACTTGCTTGGGTGGCACTGTGGTTATGCATAAGCTTTTAGCAGAAGATGGATGAGCAGTACGGAGAGAATTGTTAACGTATTTACTTGTAGAACACAGACATCAAACATCAAAGTTTCATTAATACCTAAATACAGAGGTCTGTAAAAAGGAAATAAAAGGCAGGTAGGGTAGAAAGCAGCTGTTGCTGTTTCCAAACCTAATCACGGCTTACAGAAGTCATAGGGCTTGGTTTCTGAATCTTCATTTGTACCACACTCCAGCAAGGGACCCAATGAGAGTGCTCTGACTTCTGTCCCAGTTGGAAAAGCAGGGGCTGGCTTCTTAGCGCATGGAGGAAAAGATGCTGTGCATTGCCCCTGTGACAGTGTGTTTCATCAGGATTTCTCTGTGTGGTTTTGCAGTGTTTTGTAGAACACAACTGGTTTCACTTGATTGGCATCATCTGTGGTCTTGCAATATACAACTTCACAGTGGTAGACCTTCACTTTCCCTTGGCTCTGTACAAAAAACTATTGAATGTGAAGCCCTGCCTAGAGGATTTGAAGGAGCTATCTCCTACGGAAGGAAGGTATGAAAAACAAAATTTGCAGCCTTTCTGGGAAGGGAGACTGACCATCTGAGAATAAGAAGTGCCAAACTAGGTAAAAGCTGTTCAGTGAAACACCTCCTGATCCTTTTTATGTAACTGATTGTCATGGTTTCAGCCAATTTACCAAAACCAGATTGACAGATGTCNGGCAGATGAACAGGCAGGGTCCTCCTTGAACACTGGTCATCGAAGAAGGAGAGTTGACCCTTTGATCCCTCAGCTTTTATACGGGGCATGATGCTGATGGGATGGAATACCCCTGTTGGTCAGTCCTGGGTCACCTCGCCTGTCCATCCCTCCTTGCAGGTGGGACCCCTTTATGCTTTTCTGTTTCTGACCCTCCAGCAGAGCAAATGATGAAAATTACCTGACCTTGGTTGTTATAGCAATAAGTATAAGCAAGGGCCTCTCTTCATACCATCCTGTGGTATAATCAGGCCTTATCACTGCAAGACAAAACAGTTCTGAACAATGTGCTGTTAATTTCAGAGTTTAGTTAGTTAGAAGAGGCCTAGCTAAGAAAGTAAAATTGTAAAACAGAAAATTGGTTCATTTTACCTCAGACCAGGACACTGATTAATTTGGGAAGCTGTGATCCTACTGAAGTGCAGAAGCCGGTAGTGAATTTCTCATCAGACTTCTGTCCCACAGGCTATCAGATCCATCTGCTTAGGCTGTAACCCTCCTTGCTGACCCCAGAAACTGAATAGCAACACAGCCAAACAGCTTTGCAAACAGGGGTGGGGGCTGTTCCCTCTACTGCATGATTGCATGCGTGACCCCAGATCTGAGCCCCAGCCTTTTCCCTTAAGCCAGTCTTGGGTTAGCCAGCAGATCTGCTGCATGCCTCATGGTGTAGCCCAGGATGGGAACTCTACATAGGATGTGATCTGTCGCATCCCTGGACCATCCCTGACCTCCTCCCAAGCCAAAAAGGAGTTGAATGGAGTGAAGGAATGACTTTTTCTAACTGGCGTATTGGGTTTTTTTCTGGCTAATTGCATCAGAATGTTCATTCCTTCTAACACTGAGAGGTTAAGATCCCACTTTTGTCTTCTGACTTGTGACCTGATTTATCCGCACGAAGTTACAGCTGTATTGAACAATGCTGAGGTAAAACACCAGGAAGACAGCAGCAGGATTTTGAGGGACAGGAGATTATTTTCCACATGATGCAGATACACACATAATCCATGACATTCTCTCCCTCCACTCTTAGACCTTTGTGTGGTGACAACATAAATAACCTTGCAGTCCTTAGGAGCTAGAAATGTAATTCTGTTCTAAGGCCAGGATCATTAAAGTGGATCCATGTTCTAGGTATCCACTTTTAACAAAGCATCTCTGTTTGAGCTGTTTCTTTCTTACCTCTTCAGGTGAGTCAGATTATTTCTTTTGCAAGCCTATTATCCAGATTTATGATGCTGTTTACTTTTGCTGATTTCTGTGCTTATTTTTGGTTTGCTTTTTGAATATCTGAGATTTTTTTCCCCTCATTACTTTCCCTACCTATCATATAGGAGTCTTCAGCAACTTTTAGATTACCCCGGGGAAGATGTAGAAGAGACATTCTGCTTGAATTTTACAGTAAGACACATTTAATGTATCAACCCTGTGATTGTGATACAGTTGAAGCGCATCTACTTATTCATGTGTATTATGGTTTATTCCAAACTATGCCTGTAGCACATACCCCATGTTCATGTTAAAATTCTTTGCTGTCAGCTCCCTAGTTCTTTTGTACATGGTCATGAAAACTGAGCTAGCAAGTAGATTAAGCAGAGTGGTTTTCAAAATAGCCTTGTTGTCACTGTGTCTTAAATGCTAGTGGCCAACTTCTCACACTGGACAGTGAGAAGTAGGTTCCTAAATCCTCCTTGAAACTGGAAGTTAAACTTCGATGCCACTAGGTCAATTCTTGAAATTCTAATGCAGTATTGCTGACATAATGTTAATACCTTTTAACTTAAAAAATTTATACTGAGTGTACTTGGCCAGACTTTCTTAAAAACAAAATGCTAGAGCTATTGCTAGGAGACATGTACAGGTAGTTGCCTTTCCTCTGCTACTGAGGCAGTAAAAGAATTTTTTTTCCTAGCTGGTAACCTACATGCAGTAGCTGCTGTGACACGGTAGAGATTACCTGTAATTAAGAGTTTGATTTTGATGTACATTGGAATGTCAGTTATGTCCCTCATCACATAGAAACATTTAGAACCTCAGAGAGGCAACATCATTACTCTAAGTTGTGTTTTTTTTCTGACATAAGCAGGGTAAGAGCTTCCATGTTTCAATGTCTTCTCTTTAAAGTCCTGGTGCTCTAACAGATTGTGAGTGATGGGTTCATTTTAAGCTCAATCTGGGTTCTTGACTCTGTCCAAGGCCTGCCTGGTGTAAAACCAAGGTACCAGGAAACAGCCCTACACACTGTGAAGAAAATCTTTGTTGAACTAGGAGAGTGTTGTCTGTTTCCTTGTTTCATAAATGAGAGCGCATAAAGTCTTTTAGATCAAATTTAACCTCTGGGGTAAGTCTGACCTGGGTCTGACTGTCTTAAGCAAGTCAGAGCTGCAATTCAGGATGAGGTAATGAAGCCACAATGGCGGTAATGCAGAATGTGTGAAAGAGGAATACTTTTGAAGTGACACGAGATTTTTCTCTTTTCACACAAAAAGGCATTCTTACTCTCTTGTACTATATACTGCGTAAGACAAAGACATGCAGATACACCTACTAAAACTTTGAAATTAATAAATGATTGATATCCCAAACCTTGATATTAATAATTTGATAAATTTGCATATCCAAATCTGAGCCTCTTGTGTATGGCAACTTATAAATTGACCCTTTTGCATTTTCTCCGCATAACTGATTTTTGTATGTACGGAATATATGTTTGTACTAGTGTCATCCTAGGCAAGGCAAAAGCAGGGAGCTGTCTCTGATCATGCCATCTTGCAGAGAGAGCAGATGAATTAACCTACTGAGCTTCTCTTAAAAAGGAAAAAAGGAGTCCTTTTCATTGACAGGGCATAGTTAAATACGGCTTTTTAGTTATCAGTCTCTTGGGGTTTTTTAACAGGAAATTTACCTACAAGAACGACTTGTTTCCTTTCTGAGTTTGGATCTAGACTTAATAGCAGTCCTACAGTAGATATAAATGATGGAAGGTGCTGAAGCATGCAGGGCATTTGAAGCAGAGAAAAAATGTTCTGTTTTTCACATCCCAGTCATGAACTGAAAAGAGAACTCTGTATCTTTTTGCAGGCATATGGTCTGAAAAGTACTTTTGGTAAAATTAGTTTTCTGGTTTTGTATAGATCTGCAGGGAGAGCTATGGTGTAACAGAGCAGAAGAACCTAATTGAAGATGGAGATAAAATTCTGGTGCAGAAGGACAATAGGTAAGTGGGGTGTATGTGGGCATGGATTTGTACTTGAAGTCAGGTGTGATACCACAGAAAATTTGCCACTGAGGTGAAATGTGGGAGAGAATTGGAAGTCACTGTGAACAGTTTCGAAGACCAGTTGTTCAGAAGTTGCTGGATGCTAGTGACACTTGAATAAAAAGCAAGTTTTCATCATCTTTCTGCCAACATTTGGAAAATGTTTTACATCCTTTTGGATGAATGTCTTCCTTGTAAAAGGCCTTCATTTAGACCCTTGGCAGTTTTCTTGCGGTAAATAGAGATTGCAAATTATTTTGGCCCTTAAAGAGTGATCTCCCTGATGGTTTAGAGAGGAACTGTACGTGACCAACAAACCAGGCCCTGGCAAACTCGTTTATACTATTCATTCTGGAGCCAGAAACACTTTCCCCTGGATATGTCTGATAGGGACCACCATCCCTGGTAACAACCATAAAGCCTTACTGTACATAGATTCCCTTCTGTTTGACTGAACACCTGAGAGTTATTACCAGCACAGCTACCATTTCCCCTCCTTTTTTTTTTTCCAGCTGCTAAACTATTTTCTTCTCATAATCCTGTAATTGGATTTCTACAAATGCCTTTATTCCTTGAAGCAGTGTTCAAATTCTTCCTCTGCTTGCAAAACAGTGTGATCCAGTGACTAGTCAGAGGCATGGTTAGGGGCCCGAGCTAGGATTGCTGAAGACTTTCCTGGCAATCCTGGAGATGAAGTCATTTCCTATTAATCTGATTATTTAAAAGGGTTCTGATTGTGTCTAAAGCCATTGCTGTAACAAAAGCTTTGTCTTTATTACCTTCTTACCTACTTTACTACTGCCCAAAAGGGTGGAAGTTTACAGCTAAATAGCTGCCTCTGTACAAAACCCACGTGGAGATGGCACAGGGTAAGTCTGTCTCCCCGTGAAGAGAAGATGGGCTTCAGGTAAATAGAGGAGAGTTTAATTTATGCTTGTGACAGTGAAATACAGGTGAAAATGCCAGTGGTAGTACCCTTTTGGTTCTTAGGCTGGGCACTCACACTTGAAACAAAAACTGCCCTTTTTCTGCTGTGTGCCTAAGGGGAGGAACAAAGATTTTAGCTGAGCAAATGTTTGGGAAGAGCACCCATGTCAGCTCCTGCAACTGTTTATTAAGTCAGGGTAGGCAACAAGAGAAGAAAATTATGAAGGAGAAATGCTAGTGCGTAGCTCCACTGGCTTAGCACATTCCAGAACGCAATCGCTTTGCCTTGACCAGAGTTTTGAACTCAAGATAACCTTCTAAATCCAAGTCTAGACGTAGCTGTCAATTCATACACCTTACAGTGCTTAATGACTTCCTCCACCCCTACGTTTAGAGGCCGGGGACCAATTTGCTGCCCTTTTGGCCTGAATAGTGCACTGTGTATATGTTGTTGGGCACTGCCCTTCCTGCTTGAGGAAAGTTCACTGGCAACCAAGAATGCAGAGGACTGAAAAATGCCAAGCAGGAAATGCCTGCGGTTTTTCTCTTTCTCCTTTGGAGTTCATATTGGGTGTCACAATATGAAATGTTCTTGATAAAGGGTGCATGACCGTAACAGCCAGAGAGGTATTAAGCAATAGTTAAGTGCATAATCAGCTTGGATTTCCCTAATGCTCAGGGGACTGTCAGGAAAATGACAATAAAACAAATGCCAAAAACAATAAAACAAATGGAAAGTTACTCCCCTTTCACTATATGTTTTCGTATTCCAAGTTTTCATATTTGCTAGTCTGCTTCCTTATTTTTCTAAGTTCCTCACCTGTTTCTCGCTGCTTTTACATAGGATATGTGTTGAGAATTCCTCTACTGAAAGGTCAAAATATTTATTTCAGTTGTGACCTCCTCAGCTAGAAATTGGGATTCCACAGTGTTCCCTGATCTGCTTATCGTCTGAGTGCAGGTGTGAGCTGTTCTCGAATGGCAGGCAAAAATGACAGCTACATCCACAGAGAATAGTTTTATGTCCCAGTTTGCCACATTGTCTAGTGTATAATTGTTAGGTGTAAAAAACCAAACAACTAAAAATATAATATAGGGAAAATATTTTTAGTCATTGCACAAATAAAATTCTAGTGTTGCACTCAGATCATGGTGCTTTGGGAAGAGGAAAGACAGAGTAGAATAAAGATGCTTAACCTCCTAACAAAATCCAGAGACAGGGTTTGGCCAGGATCTGCTACAAATTCCTTGCCAGTGGCTACAGAATGGTGTTTTTATTTTAATGCTGTTCTTGAGAACCTTTGAAGCAAAACAACAAAAATTTGGAGGCAAATAATTCTTTGTCACATACTCCAAATACACAGGTCCTGTATTTATTTAACCAGTAAAGGCTGAAGGAGTTTCCTAAGACTATTTTCTTGCTCCATAGTAAAGGGTGTTTCCTAATTTCTTTTGACTGCTTTCTTTCTGGGGCCAGGAGGGAGGGAATCGGCCATGAAGTTTCAGATCAAGACTTTCCAGAGCAAAATTTTCTCAATCTGCCTGTAAGCTACAGCTTTGGCTGTGAAAGTGCTGAACCACTGGCAAGGCTCATTGGGGACTGAATCAGCAGCAACTGCCTCTGGAAAATTCACATTGTACCTAACCAGGGCTCTATGAAGCTCTTGGGTTTGGGACTGATAGAGTTCTGGGCACTGTCTGATTTGGTTCATTCTTGCAGACACAGTGCTTGTTTGTGGCAGCCTGGAAGACCCAGGTCATTGCAGATGAGCAGAGAGCCCTGTTCTGAGTAACCCTTGACACCTGCACGCTGAGAGGAACCATAGGTTATTCCCTGGATTTCCAAAGTGTAGGGTTGCAGGAGCTGGGCCATGGAGTGGACGTGTTCCTCTGGTGACTGAATCCTGAGATTTGCTTAACATAACCTCTGTGGGGGCATGGGTTCTACAGGGAAGAGGGCTCTGTTCCTGACACCTCCCTGCCACTTGAAGCCATTAACCTTTATCCTATCATCTGTAACTTGGGAGAAGAAACCAACCCCCCCCTTCTCTGCAGCCTCCTTTCAGGTAGTTGTAGAGAGTGATAAGGTTTCCCCTCAGTCTCCTCTTCCTCAGACTGAACAACCCCACCCTGACTCATTCCTGGCCCCACAGGCAACTGTGGATGCAAGACCACTGGGTGGGTTTACTGGTGGTGTGGAGCCTGGGCTGCTGGGGAACCTCCTATCCTGCCACTGCCAGGGAATAAGCAAACACATAGTGGTAGTTGCTGCTTAATTCTATCTCCATGTTGCAGTGATTCAACTCAGTGAGAGGAAGGCAGGGGGTGGAACCTGCTGGAAAGTTTACAAGACACATTGCAGGCAGAAACAGGAAAACTTAGCAGTGTTGCTGCTCGGGCATATGATTAAAAGTGCTTTCCTTTGCCTGCTCTCTTTCAATGCACTAGGGAAGAATTTGTTGAAGCCTACGTAAATTACATCTTCAACCTCTCCATCCATGAGTGGTACACGGCTTTTTCCACTGGCTTCCTGAAAGTGTGTGGTGGGAAAGTCCTGGAACTCTTCCAGCCCACAGAGCTCAGGGCCATGATAGTTGGAAACAATAACTACAACTGGGAGGAATTGGAGGAGGTAAAGCTTCCCTCTTGTGTTTTTCTTCTTTTTTTGCAAGTACCAGGATTGCACAGTTCCATGAGGTGGGCACTAGCTTGGCACGTAAGATGCAATGAGTCACAGATGTCTTTTTTTTGTGCTTCTTGTACACTTTGCCTTCATTCATATGAAAAGTTTCTTACTGGGCTGTCTTGCTAGTTAAAGCTTAGGAAGAAAATTCAGGGTGTGAAAGGACAGGGGAGAAGGACTTCCATCTGCTGGTTCTAGGCATGAAACCTAAGACTGAAGCAAAGAAACAAAATCAGAGTCTTAGAGGTTCAAAGGGGAGCCTGGGCACAAAGTAAGAGTAGTATCCTCTCAGAATGCATAGATCCACAAGTTATTTGCTCTGTCTCAGCCTCAGCAGTAAAAGTGGGTTTGCAATGCAGAACATGTGATCCTGTGTTCAGGAGTCCTGATCCCAGCCTGTGAACAGGTACTGCAGGATTGTGCACAACACATGTAATTAGCTGGGTAGCTGGAAGCCTAATGCCTGCCTTCCACATACTGCTAGGAGAACCCTTTACTGGGTCTTTGAGCCATGCTATTGCTCGTGACATGTCCTGTGATCCGTTTCATAGCTGTCAGCCATCGATCTGATGTCAGGTACCAGAAGAGATCAGGTCTGGGTTCTGCTTAGTCCTTACTTTCTTGTGCCAGATGAAACGATGTGACTTTTTGTTTTTTAATAGAGCGCCGTCTATAAGGGAGACTATACTGCAACACACCCAACCGTGAGAATGTTTTGGGAAACCTTTCATGCTTTTCCTTTGGAAAAGAAGAAGAAATTTCTCTGTAAGTACCTTGCAGTGGTGCAGAGTGTCTCCTGAAATTGGAAGGCTCAGGTGGGAGCACCCACAGAGCTCCAGGGTTGTGGAACATTATGCCATAACTGCATAGAATTATCAACTGCTAGAAGATGATCCAGCATGAATGGCTATCTCCTGTGTTATGTGCTAGCCAGATAATCTGTTTTCTCCCCCTCTTATTTTTTTTTTTTTAATTTCTGTTCATTTTTATCCTCCAAATCACTGGGTGATTTTTGCAGTGCAAGATCCAGTGCAGTCTCTGACAAGGGAGTGCAGCGTCCATCTGTGTGCGTTGCCAGGAGGTGAATTCAGAGCAGACCCCAGCGCTCGTGCTTAATTTGGTTCCTTCTTCTGCAGGCTGAGCTTCCAGGCCTTGCAGCACTCTCTTTAGGTGCAATGGGCCAATTGTAGGGTGACAGCTGAGTGGAGAAATGAGTGTAAAATGTGCAGGAAAACAAGACCACGTATTGATGTGACTGGGTAGCGGTTACTTCCCCTCTGATGGGGGTCTCCTTGAGTTAGTATGGTGAGTAGTGTGCTGAGGAGGAGAGGAATTCCCTGCAGAAGTGGTCCTGGGAAGTGCATGTGTGTGTATTGCTTCAAGTGTCCCAGCTGCCAGCAGATCTGAGCTGCTGTGTGTTTGTCGCTTTATTTGGGACAGAAGAGGAGAGGAGGAGACATATATGGATTTAAGGGCAGGTGATTCCAAGTTTATTGCTACAGCCAGCAACTTTTTCTCCCTTGGGAGTCCTGGTGGACACCAAGTTGACCATGAGCCAGTAACGTGCACCTGCTGCAAAGAAGGTGAGTAGTGTCTGTTGGGAGCATTGCCAGCATCTTTCCCCTACACTCAACAATGTTGCAACCACACCTCAAGTGCTGGGACCAGTTTGGACTCCGCAGTGTATGAGAGACATGGACATACTAAAGAGAGTCCAGTGATGGGCTGCTAGGATGTCTGGGGGACTGGAGCATCTTTGCTATGAGGAAAGGCTGCAGGAGCTGGGACTGTTCACCCTGGAGAAGAGAACCCTCACAGGGGAGTTCATCAATGTGTATAAATACTTAAAGGGTTGGTGTAAAGAAGACACTTTTCGGTGGTGCCCGTTGACAGGACCAGAGACACAAACTGAAACAAAACCAACAGGTTCCTTTTAAAGATCAGAAAATACTTTTTTTCCTGTGAGAGTGACTGAGCACTGGCACAGTTGCTGAGAAAGGTTATGAAGTCTCCATCCTTGTCCTCAAAAGCTGGACACAGTCCTGGGCAGCCTGCTCTAGGTGCCTCTGCTTGAGCAGGGGGTTTCCCCCAAGGACCTCCAGAGATCCCTTCAACCTCAGTCACTCTGTGATTGTGTGACTGCTGGAAGGTAAAGGCTGGTGTTCTTACATGTGTTTTTGCCTGAAGAAATGAGCAGTAGACTAGTTGTCCTGCATCTTTGAGTTGGAAAAATGGTTCAGCCAAAGCTTGCAGGCTGAAGTTAGCAGCTCTGTAGAGGGGTACCGGGAGTCTCCCCCACCCTGAACCGCTATGGCAGGGACAGTGCACAAGGGTCACTCTCAGGGGGAGCATGAGTATAACGGCGAGCTGAGAGGAGGAACCACCTCCAGTCCCAGCATAGAGGTGCTGTTTCTGGGAGGGGTGGCAGCAGAGTGTTTCTGAGCCACCTCTGCCTCTCCCCAGGACTGTGCTCCTGCTGTGTGGGCATCAGGCAACCCCAACTTTGTTCTTTTTATCCTGCCTGGGCACAAGAGGGAGCTTTTAAGGGAAGGACTCATCTGCACACCCAGCAGTGGCCTTGCTTCTTGCCTCTGCTCCCCGTGAGGTCAGCCATGCCCTGCATGGAGTTCAGTCAGCCTTTCGGCCCCTCCAGGCGGGGTCCCGTGGTGCAGGTGGAGTTGGAGTTGGAGTTTGCCTTTGGGTGCAACCCTCAGCACGAGGTTGCCCACTCTGACTGTCCGACCTTCCCTCTGCTTTTCCTAGTGTTTCTGACGGGCAGCGACCGCATCCCCATCTATGGCATGTCCAGCCTGCGCATCATCATCCAGTCCACCGCCAGCGGGGAGCAGTACCTGCCCGTGGCACACACCTGCTACAATCTGCTGGACCTGCCCAAGTACAGCAGCAAAGAGGTCCTCAGCGCCCGGCTGGTGCAAGCCATCGACCACTACGAGGGCTTTAGCTTAGCTTGACCGGTGTGGGAGAAGCACAGACACTTGGGTGCAGAGGAAGAAAACAATGTGCTCGACTTTATTTTTGTAAGGGAATGGATCAGAACGTTTTTGGGGAAAATATAATTATTAAAATAATAATAGATTGAGATGATGCAGTCTCAGCCTGATGCTGTCAGTGCTTTGTGGGGCTTCATCAGGGAGAGGTTATTGCTTTTGAATTTTCTCATCTACTGAACAAAATTGGTTCAGTGGACATTTTTGTTGTTTCCCTTCCGACTTGACATCTCTGCCCTCCCAGCAATTCCTTGCAGTTTGCTTTTATCGCCCCTGCACACACACAGATTTACCTCTCCTTTTAATCCAGTTTAAATATTTTGATGTTCCTTACACTTTAGGCTATGGTGGAAATTGAGGATGAAGTTGTAGTCTCCTTTTTGAAAAGCTGTGATTTCCCCCACCCTTTTTTCCTCCCTTTTTAAATGCAAGCTGGTTCTTGCTTGCTTTGAATGGAAATATCTGCTCTGCCCTTTGGTCCTTGACTGATGGTACTGGGCTGGGATGTCATTTGTGACCTCCAGGGCAGTGTATTAGTGATGGTACATGCTCTGTCTTTTTGCACCAGGATGTCTGATGGAGAGTATCATGGGTTTTTGGGGGGTGGCTTATTTTTCCTTACTTGTCTCAAATTTTGTTTCCAAGCAATGCTTTTTATAGAAGCCTCAGACTCCTCTGGAGCTGAATTTGTGTTCAAGCTTGTGGAAGAACAAACCCTACCTATAATAAGGGGTTGCTCAAATTACATCTTTCTTGTGCTTTTTTTCTGTCTTGGCAAGTCTACAAGCTAGATGGGTGGGCTTTGCTGAGCCTTATTTCCCGTCTGATCAGACTGTTGTTCCAATTCCAGGTGAGGTGGCTGCTTTTACTGCTGTTGCCTTCCTCCAGAGGAGTCACACGTGTGTGTGTGTGAGCGTGTGTGTGAGAGCCCACGGGAGTTGTGTGAGTGTGAGCTGTGTACAAGCTCTCCAGTCTCATCAAGTCAGCAAAAGAAAGAAGCTTGAAACCACATTTGAGTGACAAGGCTCTGTTTGGAGATTTTTTTGTTTGTTTAGGTTTTTTGTTTGTTTTTTTTTTTTTTCAGTTAGGGTGACTTTATTTTGCTGTTCCAGAGGAGCCCTTCCACTTGACAGCTGTTTTCCTGGGGGGTCCTAAAGGATGATCTCTGTGAATTAGACTGGAAATGCACACTAGGACTTGAGTAGCAAAGTCATTACCTAAATCTATCCTCTGAGATTGGAGAGCCCTTATCCTCTTTCCTGCCATTCAACAACCTCCCTCCCCAGTAAATGATTCCCATTCCCCACACCCTCCCCCCCCCATTTTTCAGGTCATGTTGTAAATCTCATTTTAAGCCTAGGGTGGTTTTGACATTGACTTGTTATTAGGACATAGTATTTATGCACCATGTTCAATATACAGTATTGAACTTTGCACCTTGTAACGAAAGGTTATAGGCTTATGGGGTTTTTTTAAGACAAGCTGCGGGCAACACTGAGAGCCCTCCAGCCTCTTTCTAATGCAGCATTGAAGACAAATATACAATTATATCAAATGTTTATTTTCGATGTGTGTGTACATAGTACAGTATTATGCAATAAATTTGATGTTTAATTCTGACTGTGTGGCTGCCTTTGTGTCAGGAAGCAAAGGAGAGCAGGGAAGGACAGGGACCTGCTGGAGAGGGTACAGCAGGAGACTACAAAGATGATTAGGGGCCTGGAGCATTTCTCGTATGAGGAATGGTGGAGGGACTTGGGTCTTTTTAATCTGGGGAAGAGAGAACTTGGGCAGGGGTCTGACCAACGCCTGTAAATACTTAAAGAGTAGGTGTCAAGAAGATGGGGCCAGTCTCTTCAGTGGTGCCCGATGGCAGAACAAGAGGTAAAAGGCACAAACTTGAACATAGGAAGTTCCATCTAAACATGAGGAACTTTTTCACAGTGGCAGAGCACTGGGACAGGCTGCCCCGAGAGGTGCTGGAGTCTCGTCTCTGGAGATAATGTCTGGACACATTCCTGTGCAACCTGCTCTAGGAGGACCTCTTTTGGCAGGAAGGTTGGACTAGATGATCTCCAGAGGTCCCTTCCAACCGCGTGTCATTCTGTGGTTCTGTGAGGGGCTGCTGCAGAAACCTGCTCTCTTGCTGGTCTCGCTGTACCTCCGAGAACCTGGAAGAACCTTCTTTCCTCTCCCCTGCCCTGCTGCTGGTGAGTGCCCCAGCCTGTCTGTCCTCTTGTGACTCCCTCTTGACTAAATGCTGCCCTTCCCCTTCCTCACGTAGATTTGGCCCTGG
The DNA here is from genome assembly GCA_013398155.1 of Pedionomus torquatus. Lineage (NCBI taxonomy): Eukaryota > Metazoa > Chordata > Aves > Charadriiformes > Pedionomidae > Pedionomus > Pedionomus torquatus. The sequence continues at coordinate 15,616 of VZRU01019458.1, read as the reverse complement.
TGCACTCGTTGCTAAATGGGAGTGAGGCAGGATGGCAGCCCCAGGGTGCAGTTTGGCAGCTGAGATGCTCCCTTGGCTTTGGGAAGCCCCTCCCCACCACCTCACCCCAAAACAGGCCCGGGGAGCTGGTGCTCAGGACCCACATGTCAGCTGCAGCCAGCAATGACGTGGCCTCATGGTGCTCGCCTGGCTCCTCAGCACTGACCTACATTGTTAGTGTATGCAAATATAGTTAATTTGCTGGCTTAGTACAGGATTTCCAGCTCATGGATGTCTGGCTTTGATTTTCCTGAGTTTACGACAGAAGAGAGCTGCTCTGTTTCTGTTAGCTGTGCGGGGAAACACACAGCAGCTGGGTTCGATTAATAATTTGGTACCATGTGCATACATGTATATGTGTGTGTGTATATATATGTGCTTTATACATATATATGTTTGCAACATTTGCAATTGCTGTTCCTTATGATACTGCATTCAGGGCTTCATTTGGGACTAGATGATCTTTAAGGTCATTTCTAACTCTAACCATTCTATAATGTTCCAATGCAGCTACAAATAAATCTTACAATCAAAACTTCGCATCCCAAGTGTTTGTGTTGCAGCAGCAAGAGTGGCAAGCTGAAGTGAAAGGTGAGGTCTTGACTCAAACCTCAGCTGGGGAGGTGGCACTTGGTGGCAAATGGTGCCGCTGCTCCAATGCCAGCGCTTCCCTACCAGAAAGTTTATTTAAGAACAAGGTGAACTGCTGCCCTGCCTCTGTGGAAAACAGAAACACCCATCCTGGTAGACACAAATATTACACGTGTGTACGTATAGCTGGATGGAGCCATATGTACATAGAGGTGAAAGCACATACCCTATATATACACTCTCTACAGACACAACATAACTTACACACTTTACTGTGTGATCTCTATTGTGTAATTGCACACTGTCTCTTTATAGTTGTATCATAGTGTATATTGACTATATATTTTGTATATAATGTTTAGTGTGCATATAGTGTATTGCATGTGTTATTAATCTGTATATTGTATATAATATACACATATAAGTGTGTATACTTTTCCTGTAATCTATAAATGCAAAATGTGTGTATGTATGTGTTTATACATCACGTATGCACACACACACACACACGCGCGTATCTATTTTCCAGGAGCCGATGTCAGCGGTGCTGAGCTGTGGTGGTGGCAGCAGCCCAGCAGGCAGGGTCTGAGCACAGCTGCATACAGCTGTGTACATGTCTCTGTGCACCCTGCTCATCTGGGGCAATGTGATATTTAACCCAAGAGGGGGAGGGGGTTAAACTTCTCTCTCGGGTGAGAAGAGCAAGGGGAAGGGCAGGAGCTCCGGAGCTCAGCCACTGTCAGCTGCTGGTGACAGAATCCAGCACCTGCAGCCTATATAGGTCCATTTCCTTCTTTTATCCAAAGTACAAAAATGTAGCCACCATGTTTGTTGTTCCATTTATGTTAAAAAAGAGGCAGTAGATGCAAACTAAACATGCTTATCCATAAATGATGTAACAATAGACCCTGTGCCCAGGCGTGCTAAGCTTTCACTAGCTCTGGACTACACTGATTGCACGATGGGGTCATGTAGGTGAATCAATGCAGCAAATGAAGTCTGAAAAACTGATTAGTGTTAATTTTTTTTTCAGTCAGGCACAAAAAAAACCCCCAACTCTTGCCAAGCAAATCAAATGCACCCTGTTAGTTGCGTAACTCTAGAATGGTTCACGTTGGAAGGGACCTTGAAGATCATCAAGTTCCAACCCCCCTGCCATGGGCCCATCATGCAATGCCTCACTTCCCAGGGCACACCCACGAGACCAGCCCACTCCATGAAGGATGCAACAGGCACACAGCCCAGGTTCTGCTGATGGTCCTGGTGCCAACAGCACTTTGGGTAGCCGATCCAGGGGCCGCTGCTGGAAGCAGTGTCCTCTGCTGACCCAGAGGCACTTTCTAGGTATGCCCACTGGGATAAGGGTCTTTTGGCCCCTCAGGAATGTGGCAGTTCCCAGTGATAGGAAGGAACTGAGCCACCACTTCCACCGAGTTAGCCCATGTCAGAGGGCCAACAAATGCATCACTTGTTGCAGTTCTCAAAAGCAAAGTTAACTTCCCCATCTGCACATAAGCAAGCAAAGTCCCCTCCTAGGCCTTGGCTTAGAGTAACGAGCCTGGCCCCAAATTCCCTCCCCACCAGCCAGAAGTCCTGGATCCCTCCTCAAGGGAAACAAATAGTGAAGCTGAAGCACAAGCTGCAGTACAGCTCTGTGCCCTGCACGTACACTGAGCCTCAGCTGCTCTCATGCGTGACAAACCCCACAGCAGGTGCCCAGCCTCTGATAGCTCGGCTTCTGTGTGGTTGTCACCAGCCAGTAAGGGCCATCAGTGGCTGGAGTGCAGCGTCAGGACAACCCTGCCGGACCGGCCGGTGCTGGGCCAGCAGCGGGCACAGCCCCACCACCAGGGTGAGCTTGGCCTGGGCACCGCAGGGACAGTCGCAGGCTCCAGGCTGGTGCTTGCCTCTGCAGTTCGCTTCAGGCACCAGCGCATCACTGGTTTGCAAATATCTCCGAAAAGTACTCGGGAAGCACCTCAGGCTGCAGCACTTACCATTCAAAACTTGCACATACCAGGAATAACAACGGATGTCTTAGCAGAATGATTGAAAGATGCTTTAATTTCACTGCCTTTAACATAAACATCCATTATTTGACTGTTTACTCAGGAGTAAACAGAATAAAACCGAATGTAACTTGTAAGAATGACAAGTTTTTCCTCTGTCCTCAGCTCTGGCAATCTTATTCTGTTCACAACCCCTTCATTGTAATTTCAATCAACCACAATCATTTATTATTATTATACCACACCGTGGTAACACACAGTCACGCGTGCCTGAAACAGCCCCAGCGGACGGGAAGTCCAGCAGACCGTGCAGACAGTTTGTTCTGGTGACACGGGAACAGGTTGTCTTGTACTAAACAGCTTATTTATATCACATAAAGTAGATTTTTGTACAGTACTTCACACCTTTTAAGAACACAGTCAGGTACTTAATGCTCTCCAGTCAATACCCATTGGTGTTGGCACAGATAAACCATCAAACAAAACGCACAGATGCTGCTTGGATTGACCTGGAGGAGTGCCTTGGGACAAACACCACTTGTGGCTACTTGTGGTTAGTGGGAAGTCAAATCACCTGTGGGAGCTACAAAGACAACATCCCGGTGCTCAGGTCTCGGGGCCCTCCTGCTGTGCAGGCTCGGGAGAGGGGACTCACAGCATCTGCAGACCCAGGACAAAACGTTGACCATTTCTATGTCTCTTTCCAGGACTGGAACTTTAAAATTCTTTTCTTCTCTATGATGGTCTTTCCTAGCCCTTCCCTTCACAACTCAGTGGGTGACGTGGGGTTTTTTTCCCCATGGGGAGAGACTTGAAAAGAACAGTTTAAACAGAGAGATAGCTAGGTGTGGTTTTGTTGTTTTTTTTTTTTTGTTTGTTTTTTTAATGTACAATTTCAGTTAACAGTTTTTGTTATTTTTAGCTTTCAAAGTTCAAAAATATAAACTCTCTAAAGTGCATAATTGTACTTACATTTCATATAAACTATCTGAAATTCTAGCAATATACCATGTAAACAGCGGTAACTAAGCATCAGAAAATGCTACAATCTCATCAGTTTAAAAATAAAATGGACTGTTCCCTACGTATCATTTATTTCTCAGGGGCAAAACCCAGCAAAACAGATAATTTATCAGTACACAGTGCAAACAGGCTTTTAAAAATAAGCAGAGAAAACGTACTCCTGGGAAGCCTCGGCCCATTGGAAAAATGTGACTACAAAGAAAGGGCAGAAACTGCTTTCTCTGTCCATGTAAAGACATCCAAGGCCCCAAATTCAGCAAAGCACCCACGCTTCAGGCCATAATAATTCAGCAAAATCCCAAACGCAGACCAGCCTGAGGCACACACTCACCACCCATGGTTTTGCTTTGCTGAACTGGGCCTGAGCAAGCCTGAACTGAGCCAGTGTGAAAGACTTTTTGGTAACCCAACATCCTTTCTCACCCCACACTTCCACTTGTAGAGTGACACCGCAGCCAGTTTGGCTCAGCTGCAATCCCTAAAATAACCAAGGATGAACTGGACTCTGAGAGGAGGAGCCCGTAAGAGCAGATGTTTACCCTGGTCAGGCTTCCCCTCCAGCCAAACATCTTCAAAAGCAGTTTCTGAGCCCCTCTGTCAGCCCACTTAACACATTCAAAGGATGAGTTTTGCAGAGGCACAGCCTCACATCTCTCAAATGACGGAAACTCAGCACCTCTGAAAAATATCAGGTCCCAGGTCAGCACACAAGTCCTCCGGACTCTTTGGAAATATGAAATTATTTTCACTGATTTTATATAGAAAGGACAATTCTGCAATCAGTAAAAAAACCAACAACCTGGGAGTCCCCCTCCTAAGTGCTTTCACTAACGCACATCACTGCCTTACCCATCCAGACTAGTAATGGGCATGTGCAAACCCACTGGGAGAAGGTCGCCTTCTGAAGTGTTTATGTGATCCTGAAGAGACGAAAACAGCCTCAGCATCCTTTTGGCTAGAATTAACACAGCACATACAGCAAGTGGAAAGGGGTAAGTCTAAGTACCACAACCCAAATATATCTATTTGTGAGCCCACTTGCCCATATAAAGAAGGAAAAGGGAGAAGTTGTTTTGGAGGTCCTCTTCTTGCCTCCTCCAGCATGACTCGTGTGAGGCTATGATGGCTGGCGCTGCATTTGATCTCAGCCATTTGGCTTCTGCACATTATCTGCCCAGGGGATCAATGCAAAGGGAAGCATTAAAGGAATGCTCTTCTTGGGACACCAGGGCCTGGGACATCAGCCCTGTCTTGGGGGCAGAGCACACTGGTGCACACAAACCTTTGGAGTGGGAGTCCCAGGTGGTCCAGGACTGCAGAACAGTGAGCCCTCAGCTACTCGGTGCATTCCTGAACTTACTGCCCTTCACTCATTCGGGCAGCATCTGACTAACACCAGCAGCTGAATCAGGTGTCCCAGGAGCTCCTTTTCTGAAAGTTGAAAGTGAATTTGAAAACACTGACTTGTCAAAATGTGCACCTGAGACAGGCCCTTTCCACAGGCAGAGCACAGCTCCAGGCTTTCAGTTCCCCGCAGTGTCCTCTGTGCTGGTATACCACTTATGCACACCGGGAAGACCATCCTCTGATGCCACCATCACAGTGTTGTTGCTGCAGCCCAAATAGTCTTGACTGACGGCGTACATAAAAGTACAAAATTTAGGCTAGCAAGTATGTATGACACCCATGTGGACTGTTCAGCTTGGACTCTTATTTTTGTATCAGATGATGAAGTACATGCACTGATAGGGTGGGTCTTCCAGATTCACTGACACCAGACATGTAACTGATTAGCTACCCAAATCCCAAGGGATTCTGACTTAAAGCTTTTAAAACCTCTTTTCTTCCCAGTTGCCCAAACATGGTCATAGTGTTACAGAATCATCCTCCAAGTGAAACACGCTGGTGAGAACCTTGCTGCATGGCTCATAGTCTTTGCTGTCCCAAATGGATGTAGGTACTTCCTTCTACTTCGATCAAGCTGCCTATCAAAAAAGCAGGAAGAAAACCCAACTCAAGCCTGGGCAAAACTGTAACTCAAACCAGCTCTGGGTGATGACTGAAAGATGCTTACAATATTTACCTAGAGCAAAAGAAGATGCTAGACTCCAAACAGTCAAGGTCAAAAGTCTGAGCAAATCTTTACTGCAGCTGTAAGAGAACAGTCTTGGCATTATCTGACCTGTGCCTTCACATGAGATCAGTCAGGGCACTTGCTTGTTAAACTAAAGTAGAAGCTATACGATGATTTAATCGCTATTCATCCTACTTTGCCTCTTGCTATGATATCCTGGGAAAACAGAATAGTATGGCTGGCTTTGATATTCTAAATATTACAGGATACGTAAGCAAATCAAAACAGAAGGATCCCTTCAATGCAGTGTCACGTCTCCTACACTGGCAAACTCCATTTTGGGCATCAGGCCTGGAGAAAGAGTGGGCAACAGCAAGTGTAGAGAGTGATGGAAAGACAACTTTTCTCCCCCTCCCACCTCTGAGAATGGCCTTTCAGTTCCCAGGGAGCTCCTCAGCTCTCCCCAGCAAGGCTCCTGCTGCATCCACTTCATGCATTTGTCCATTGGTGCTCTCTTTTCTTTGTTTACTGGCAAAACCAATCTTCTCCTTTACATGATCTTGGAGCTAATATCTCTTTTACTGATCAGGACCTCCAGCAGCCTCAGCTTGGCCTTAATCTGCTTGTATTCGTTGTACTCTTCCGCCATAGGAGTGCGGTCTTCTTTCTGCACGTTCCTAGTGGGAGTGAAAGCAGGTCATGAGCATTTCTGCAACAGAACACCTTCCCTCAGCAGCCTCCCACCGTCCCTCAACAAGGCCCACAAAGCAGGTTCTCCTCCACCCTGTATGAGGAAACAAAACCAAAACTTTATCCTTTGAGGGGTCAAAACAAGAGGGGCAAAACCCCTGCTCCAACAAAGCGTGGTGAGCTTGCATATTGAGCCTGAACACAATCCCATGGTTACAAACGCCAAACCTTATTTGAAAGTACGCCCCACTTCTCTGAAATTGCCAGCTTTTACACAACAGTTGAAAAAAAGGCAGAAGAGCCCTTTCTGTTTCAGGAGCCACCTGTATGTCAGCCTGCCAAATAAAGTACAGCTTCTCCTGGCTTGGCACCACATCACTTACACGAACAGGCACACTTGTGAAAAGGAAGAAGATATCTGAACAGATTTATCTCAGCTTACATGAAACTCAAATTTTCATTCATTTTACAGAAACCTCTAAAGGATGATGGCTGATGGCAAGAAACTAATAAGATAATTTAAGCACGTAAACATATTAAAGCTCATTAATGAGGGACATTTTCTGAAAACTGTAAATCCAGCTACATGTACTTGCTAAATCAGGGTCTGAATACCTCACAGACAAACACGAATAGGACAGAAATCTAAATGTAAATCATTAGGAAAACCCCCAATTATTCTATCCCTGAGACATTCTTCCACCATTCCTGTCAGAGATTTTCACGATCTATTCTTTTGCTTCCCACTGTTTGTCCTAAGACAAAGTTTTCACAGACCCCGTGTTTTCTGGTGTTCAGGGGTGGAAGGGTAAGGGGGGAAGAAGGGAATAATTAATTTTAATGGGCAACTGTAATGAATGTGGATAAAACATTGATGGTGAAGAAATATGTAATAGTGAGTTCCAATAAATTCTTATATTTGGAGGTCTTTGTAGATGCCAAACAGACTAAAAGTAGCTGAAGGCCAGAGAGACAGCTGAGAAATTATTACCTTCCATTCTGTCGGAAAAAATTATCTTCAAAGTCTCTCAATTTTTTTCTGATTCGCTTTTTCTCTTCCCTGACTTCTTGGAGCTGCTCTAACAGTTCAGGGCTGTTGGGGTGAAATATAAACAAGGTTGTTCGTAAGTACACAATTATAACAGCAAATATACAGCAAATCTACAAACGTATAGTTGTACATATGCCAGGCAATGGAGCTGTTCCTGCAAGATTCCAAGGATGCAGAAGTCACTTATCAGTATCAAGACAAGGGAGTTTCTTCCATCCTTTCATCAGAAGGTCTATTGCATTTAAAAGTAAAAGGCAAAAAATTCTGACTCAGAATACAAAGTGAAAGAAATTTTAAATCTAGACACTTTGCCAACAAATAAAATGCTATCTTAGCAAGAAATAACTTTTTGAAGTTGCCTGCGAATTCAACATACATGGATGCTTCATGGAGATTGGAAAGCCCCATATCCTGATTGCTCCTAGATGGCATCTTATCATCCACTGGGGAAACAAAGCCGTCAGCATCATCTTCTAGTTGATCCAAGAAGCTACGCACGTTGAAATCTGTTTTCATGGTAATAGTGAAATCTGGCTTCACGTTGCTGTCCTCCTCAGAGCCTTCCTCTTCCTCCTAGACAGGGACAGAGCACCCCCATAACAGAACAGGTTACTGCTTCCCTTTAGAAACAAGTACCTCCTTTTACCACATGCACTGGGGAAAAGGTACGAGACGAAGTGGACAGGCAGAGCAAGCACTTCAGTTGCTAAGCCATACAGGACACCAGAAAACCATCAGTAAGACACCCTATACCCAAAGCATGTCAGAGAAACTGCCACCACCAACTCAGACTGGTTAAGGGGACCCAAAGCAACAAAACCGAGTGAAAAAATACCTGGGGTTGTTAGCAACCTGTTGCTTTAATTTGTGTATTCTGATGTACATAAAACCACTTGCAGTCATTAAGCATACTGTCTAAAGTGCGCCAACCATCCTCTATGTTTCCCTAGCAATTAACACCTGGCAGCATACAGATTATCAGATTAAAATGCAAAATATCCTCTCCATGGACGCAGCTCAACAGCTCGCTCTAATGGCTGAATGCGAGACCTCAAATGCTCGTACAGCTGTGTCAATGAGCTCAGATGAGTCTTGCCATGGCCCAAATGTGAGATATGATTCACTGTAAAAGGACTGCTGACATCTGCTATTCCTGACATTAGCTCTGTACCATTTACTTGGAATGCACTAAAAATTGGAGTGGAAACACCCTGCCCTGTGCAATTTCCCCAAAGAACACTGACAATTTGGTCATCTTCAAATCTGCCACAAAATTTATAGGTGCAAGGTTTGGAGGTCTCTGCTGCACTTGGTACTTAGTAATTCGCAGCTTTCTCAAATGTAGGGTTTGTCCTGCAACACTGTCCAGAAACCACTTGGATGAGCAGGGAACAGGGCCCACTTTTCTCTTACTTAGAGAAACATTTCTAGAAGGCAGTTTTCAACCTTATAAATATAAGGAATGAGGCATGAGCATTAGACAAAGGTATTAAATGCCTGCACAGAGAGCAAGTCTCTTAAATATGTATGTATATGTATATATATTTATTTTACAAGCATGTAACTCCAGCCAGGAAGGGTCTAAGCACATGCATATCTTTGGAAACGTTTGAGGGTCAATATCACTGAAGTCTTCAGGTGCATGCAAAAATATATTGTTGCACTGGGATAAAAATAAGCCATTTTTCTTTTTTCATGCAATTCCTTGTGGACAGTTTAATTATTCCTAAGAGACTGCTTCCACATTTTAAAGAAAAAGGGAGAAAATAACACTAGGACCTAACACAGTCCCATTAAATGCTCAAAGTCAATAACTTAGAAATGCATACATTCACATGAAATCAGAGTTTGCCCAGAGTTTTCTTTTTATGTTAAAGCTCTAGGTCATGACAATGCAATGCAAAGCCACAGGCTGAGAATTTTACAACCAAGATGGAGGTTTGAGGATGAAAAACAGATTAGCTGGGAACAAGTTTTAAGTAATAATAATAATAACAGATACAGAGAAATTTGAAAAAAACTCAGGAAAATCTGCAGGAACTTGTGAAAGTTAAAGCAATATTTAGCATATTATTAGATAAGACCATTTCTCCAGATGTAAATTATATCATTTAAACAGAAGGCATAAACCCTACAAACAACTTCAGGCTGGGCTGGAGAGGGAAGACCACCACTCACTGCCATTTACCAGTCTCCAACCATGTTGTCCTGCCCTGCCCTGCCCCAGGGGGAGACCGATCCTGATGCGGCATGGAGGAGGATTTGCTAAATCAATCTAAGTACTAAAACCAGTAAGCTCTATTTTAGGGGAATCCCTCTGGCACCCCAGGAGGAGCTCCCGTGCCCTTTCCTTCTGGAGAGAGAGGAAAGGGGCAGCTTTCATAATTAGTGTGACAAACAGCTCCTGGAGGCAAGTGCAAAGTGTCTTCCTCTCAGAGGCCCATGAGCCTATTTTGCCTGCTTCAACTCCAGGGCATCAGCGCACGGCCCGTGCCAGCAAGGATCACTCGGGAACTCAGGAGTGGATCTTCTGCCAACAGAAGCCCATGGGAGGAAAAGAAAGCATAGAAATTTTACTTGCTTCGACCTCGGTGCCAAAACACTACATCTGGCTGTCACAGGACCTCTTAAAGCATTTTGCTGCTTAAAATGAAGGAGCCAATTAAAAAGATTCACAGTGAGAATTCAAATGGAAATGGTCAGCTAAGGCCTTCACTTAAAACAAGTCTCACATGGGAACCTTATTTTAAACCTGCATTGGAATTCACACCTCAAAACAAAATGATCTTCATCAACTAGATCAATTTGGCTTGCACCTGCTCGGATCTGTAGGCAACTATGAGGCATTTACTTTATCCATAGTTACAAATATAAAGCCCCCAGTGCATCCCACCATCAGCACCCCCATCAAGGAAGTTTCCCAGTGATTGTTTCAACACAGATGATATTCAAGATTTTGTACCCAAATATTTGGTAAGGCTTCACCTCAAATGCCCGTTCAAGTTTTTATACAACTCTCTCAAGTAATTAAAAAAGAACAAACAAAAAAACCTAAAAAAAAAACAAAAAACCCAACAGCGTTAGGGTCCATCAAGATCGGCAGTGCTCTGCCCATGGTGGACCTATACAGCGGGTAAGTTTTGGGGCCTTTTAGTAATATCCTCTCTTTAGTTCTCAGTGTAGTTCAGTGCAAAGCTGCCCCATGCAGCTTCACAGTGCCCTATTTAAGTGTTAGCAGGCATGTAAGTGTTTATGGGCTTAAGGCTGTCACCCCAATCTTGAGTCAGAAGCCTCTCAAGGTTTGTGTTCCCTACGTGACACTGCTGAACTTGTGGGATGCTGCCCTGGCACAGCACCAGCCATGCTGTTCATCAGAGATCACCGTAACTGACAGCTGGAAGTTTTGACTCTGGGTGCAAGCACAGGTGGAAAATAGAAGACACACTAAAAGAAAAAAAATATAACAAACCCAAAGAAAAATACGCCCCACCAAACTACTATTGCAGATTTGATCCAGCAGTTATATCGAAAATAGTTGGTGGTGATTAACCAGCCTCCCACAGCAGCTTAACATCTCCAGTCTGCAATCTGGTTTTAATGAATATATGCCTTGAGTAGCCCATTAATATACAATTTACTGTAACTGCTTAACAATCAAATCACCTTGAACGTCTATCTCTGCAGTATTTACAGCATTAACCAAACTGGCTGGATAATGGATAAATGACCCAAGTGTGCTGAAGCACTTTTTCCTCCTGCTACATCGCAAGGGTAATGAAAGCAAGCCCAGAGCCCAGCCCCACACTGTGTGTCCTGGTCAACCATCAGACGTCCCTTCTTTTCAAGGGAAAAGGGCCCAATATCATAGCAGTCTTCACCACCAAGAAGTACTTCCCCGCAGCAGCACAAGGAAGAAACACAATGATCCTGCCATCCAAATCTGACAAGGCATTAACTATCAGAGTTGTTCTTACTTCCAATCTCACGTGACAAAGAGCCCTGGATGAAATAAGCACGTGAATGGGAGTAGGTACAGATCCCCTAAGTGCCCGGGTTGGCTCCACGTGTGAGTGTTAGTTTTGTGAGAGCTCATTCCTGCTACGGTGCTGTGTGCAAGCCACAGAGCTTTGGAGTGAGAGAAAGTACCGCAAACCAAGTTAGTGTAATTAAAAAGAAAGGAGGAAAACAAGAAAAAAAAAAAGCAAGGTACAAAGGTAATTGTGATTATTTTATATTTTTTTAGAAAGCAATTTAAAATATATTATGTGCAGGTGAAGGGGGAAGGAGAAGGACGGGAAGGAATGCAAAGCCAAGGAAAAACTGTAGTCTTATCTACGGCAAAGGACGAATTTGATCAGAACTGGTGTGGCTTAAAGCAGCTATTGATTTTTCAGGAGGACACTGCAAAAAAATCAACACTGATGGGGAAAAAAATAAAATCAATCATTCTCTTTCATTGGTATAAGGGGAAAATTGATGCAAACTGAGCAATTAGTTAGCAGCTGGAGGTCTTCACCTTTATCTCCTTGAAGAAGGAAGCTGTTTCGCCCTCGATAATTGGCTGCAGCAAAGGGCTTCTCCGCTTGCTGGAGGGGGAACCCTGTGACAGGTGTTAACAAGTATGTTACATTATGAACCCCTTTCTCCTCCACCACCTGCTCTCAGCTCATTCTCACCCACACATTCACTCTCAGCTCATCGCTGGACCATCAGGAGAAATCTATTCCTTAAAGAAGAAAAACGTGCCAGGCAAACCCCCTGAACATTAGGGCTGTTTTCTCCCAGGATGATGCTTAGCAAGGGACATCACTGCTGAGCACTTTTAAGAAAAAAGCTCGGATGCCGGAACACTAGCTGTGCAGGAACTACAAAGTAAAGGCTGCAAGAAAATAATCCCCAGCCCAAGGCCCATACACACATCCACCATTTGGCTGGCTCTCAGAGCAGAGCGTAAGCCCAGCTAGACTCTCCAGGCTGGCTTTCCAGGAGCCTGATTTCCCACTGAAACCTAATGATGTAGAGATGAATTCTCAAGCGTATCCCGCCTCTGCACAAGCTTCTCTCTGTTCTCATTCAAAGGGCCAGGGAAAGCCAGTCTTGTCTCTCTGCTAGCCACTGTGCAATTTCAGTTTTGTGTCTAACCAGGACCTGAGCTCTCTTTTGAGAGCTTTGTATTCAACTGCCCATGCACAGTTACACAGTTTCTTCCTTCTTGACTACCTCCACCATCTTCACAGCACACATTTTGTGGAGTACTTTGCATAATCAAGGAGGAACAGCTTTTTGTTAACTACAGGACCACCTCCCACGATTTGCAGAAAAAAAAACATCCCACTTCTGAGTGTGACTGCACTGAGTAACAACACTGTGCCTGTCCATTCCCTTCACTGGTAGTCTACAAAACATGGTGAACATACGAGCACTGCTTGGGAACAGCAAAGAAGTCAATGATCATATATGACAGACAGAGTAAACAGGAACCATGATGAAACAAGTCACTTTCCACAGACAGGCTAAGTATTCTGTGTGTAATATTTTTAGACCAAATAATTTTTAAAAAAAGCGGCCTACGCAAGTTACCTAAAATTAGACAGTGCATTTGCTCCACAGACGGGTGCACTGTATTCCTTGCAGGTGGCAGTGCCTCCTTTCCAAAGCACCACCTTGAATGAGGGGATATCCACCACTTGCAGGGTCTCTCTAACACAAATGAAGTGTCAGGAGACCTTTGGCCCTTTCTCTCTTCAGCCAAGAAAACCAGTGTCTTCTGTGGAACCCACACAAATCAGTGTTCCTGACATACAACTCTGTGTAACCAAGCCACATGGAGGACCTACAGCTCAGAGCGGTTTTGTAAGGAAAGGGAAGTGAGGCTGTAGCCAAACACAAGATGATGAAATAACAGCAGCAGCCCAATGGAAAGAGAAGAAACAACACAAGGTGAGATGCGCCCCATGGCTCACAGCTGGGCACCAAGAGCCCCTTGACCAGCTTTGCCCAACTTCAGTATATGATGTGTCATTGATTCATTCATTTGCTTGGTCTTTGAGTGCTAATGGAGGTTGGGACTTGGCCTCATCAACTGTGTTGTATGCAAAAGTGTGGTGATTCCTGTTTCCTCAGATCAAAACCAAAAAGGAAAAAAACAGCCCCCCAAAAGAATGCTCTACTCACAATGATAGGGATGGTGTTGGCTCTGGAGAGGATCTGCTTGACCAAGCGATACCTGTCATACAATGGCTTCATCACCTGCCGTTCATTTTTGGTAACCTGAAAAGGAAAAAGAAGTGAGATCCATGAAGCCTGCAGCAAATGCTCCACTCAATAATGCATGTGCCTGTGGCTACTGTCAGTCAGAGGGGGCTTGAAGGGTATTTCCTGAGGATGAGAGGTTAGCAATGTTAGCCCTGAAACTGGTAACACAAGTGCTTGTGTATGTCATTGTATCTCCTGTCTCAGGTGCCGGATGAAGCAGCACCCAAGCTGTGGAGTGTCTGGTAATGTGGATGTATGAGGCAGACAATTCTAATGATCAACTTAGGTATCATATGTCCACAGTATGAAATGAGCCATAGAGGCAGTAGTCTGTGCTTGTAATCACACCTACTATTAGAAGGTGCAACATGACGTTTCCCACCCTTATTTCTGTGGCTGGCACCTCAGATGTGGTGTTTATGATCCAGGAAAAGAGAAAGGAGCTTCAATGACCAGGTACTGCAATGAAAGAAGATTTTCCCAGAGAAGGCTAAACTACAGATTTCACAAAAATTGATTTTCTGGCTTTGCTATTCCTCTTAATTCCCTGTCCAAGCCACTAGGTTCTTCATCCTTTTAAACCTCTACCCTTCCACAACATTGCTGTGGAGAAGTTACCACAGAGCTGAGATGGGATGAAGGTGCCAGGGATGTATGACACAGACAGAATAGTGCTGTGATGTCCACCCCAAGCCTTTCTTACACTGCTCCATCCCTAACTCTGCTTGTCCTAGCTGCGTGTTGCGCTTCCTCCTCAGTTTGAGAGTTTTGCAAACTGTGAGCTTTCATTTCTGTTCTTACAGATCCAGGATAAGCTGAAAATCTCAGCAATATTGACACTACAGGAGAAAGGAAGACCTAACAGACAGCAGCTAGTGTGGGAAAGTAAAGGTCTGTCCCAACTAGGTACTAGTTGTGAGGAAGCTGGGTTTTATCTCTTCAATGCTTGTTTTCTAACCCGGCTGTAACAAAACAAACAAAACACTCAGCAGAACCAACCTGATCATCATCTTTCTTTGTATTCAGCACTGTCTGACCCACACTATATGACTGTCCTTCCATTAGATCTTTTGTTTAACTTTAGATTATAAAGCTCTTATAAGGGGAAGCTTTAACTGATTCTAATGTCATGCCTGTCTTCCTCAAGGCTTTTTACTGCTGCTGATCACCAGAGCATCTGAACAGCTGCCATATAAAAATTAACATCAACCCCTAGCAAGATTTGTACAGTCTCCCCTTCTGAAACAGAAATAGGATAAAAAGGAATACAGGTTGAGGCAAAGAGGAAATTTTAAAATGAAATACAGTTGACTTTCACTGCAGTAAGTTTTCTGAAGCTTTCACATCCTCCCTCCAGAACAGGACAGGGTGTTGGTTTGCCAGGAGTAGAAGAGCTGTAAGCATTGCCAGAAATAGGACCAGCAAGGATGAACTCCTAAGAATCTAGAGGTAGCATTTTTTCCTGATAACCAAGCCTATTTCCGATGTTGGGAGCAGACCAATAGAAAGGAAGAAATAGGAAAAGCTTTTTTTCCTTTTCTGGGTTTAATGCAAACATCCCCAAGCATGGTAAGGGGCATATAGATGGGCAGCCTGAGCTCTAGGGCCTGCATGTCCCACACCCCCAAAGTGGGGGCTGGCTCCAATACTTGACAGCCTCACGCTGGCTGCTTGTCAAGTCAGCAGCTCGCATGGATTAGAGGGATGTGAGCAGCGTCAAACAATTCAGTCAGCCCTCTCTGTATTCAGTTTCATGTTGATGTGTCTGCATTCAGCTGCACTGACTAGCAAGCTGCCTCCAACTTTGGACATTTCTCTGTACCCAATCAAGCATACAACTGGAGAAACTGAGTAGCCTATATATATATATATATATATATATAT
>VZRU01019456.1:7480-31369 GCA_013398155.1 Pedionomus torquatus | reverse complement strand
TTTTTTTTTTTTTTCTTCTCTATATTCCTTAGGCAGTTTCTTAGTCTATATAGACTGCATCTGCTACTTGGAAGGTGACAGGCAGAAAGCAAAGTTCACAGAAGATCTTAGTCTCTTGGGAAGAGCTCAGACGTGTACCGTGTTCAGCTAAGCACTGTGTTACTGAGGAGCACTAAAACATGGTTAAGCTGTTACCTTTCCCTTTCGTTACAGCTTTTTAAGTCCTCCCTTCCCATACAAAGTTCGCATTCTGTCATTCTATTTTTTGATTATATGTTACCAGCACTTTACATCAATTTCAATAATGGTTTTTATAGCACCTCTTCGCCAGATGTCATCTGGGAGTGTTCCTGGCTCTTCTGGAGAGGCCATGATGTACTATCTCCTTGCTGGTGTTGCTGCTTTTGGTGGTTTATTTTATGTAAGTGTTTGGGAATGGAGTTGTTTGTACTTTCTGAGTTGGCATGGTATAAGGTGTGTTCCAGGTTAAAGAATGTGATCAAAACATAAACCCTCAATAGAATGTGGATGTCATACCGTATAATTAAATACGGTCTATCTCAAAAATCAGTGTAAGAGAACTAGAGAAATCAAATGGCTATTGCTTGCCTGGTTTATTGTTAAAATTGATTTCTAGTACTGTTGTCATTCTTAGTGGAAAACGTATTTATGTGAAATGAGTGTGTCCAAAGATGAAGTAAGGCACCTGCCTCCAACCCCTTGGCTTCTCTTGTCAAACATTAAGAATATATCTAAGTGGGCCAGACAGAAGTGAAGTAAGCTGTCTGAAGCCACAAAGGGAAGATTATGAACCTTGTTAACTGGGCACAAAGAAAGATAATATTAATTACTTAAAAAAAAAAAACACGTTAAGGTTTTGTAAATGCCTACTTCTGTCACGCTAAAAGGTAATAATTTTCTTCCCTGCATCTAAATATATCAGAGTCTGTGCTTCATGTCCCTAAAGGCTACATTATATAGCTTCTTTCCACCCCCCCAAGATTTGAAATAGTGACTAGCACGTCCCAGAGAGGTACATGTTTCCCCCTCCCACAAAATAATCTTCTTGAATGGTAAGTAGCTTCTTTCTGTTCAAAATAGCAAACTCGTGTGATTGTGTATCTAGAGAAATAACAAATTCTCTTGCTGTCATCTTTTTACTACAGTTGCTTTTTAAATTGCCTTTTAAAATACTGTGTTTACTTCCAGAAGCACTTTGAAAGCTTCATGGTATGTTGTCATTGCTTTCTAACAATGGAGAAATATGAAATGTATAAATATCTTAGTATATCAAAATAGATTTTTTTTTTTTTAACATTGATTAGCATAATTTGAGGCAAGCTTAAAAGCCCTTCTCTCCCTCTCCCATCTTTTTGTTTGCTAACTCTGTAGGGATGTAGCAATAAGTTTAGATATAATTTCCTTTCAGGCCTACAGAGTAGTCAGTTCATCCCGCAGCAAGTATATTGAACATATGAATATTCTCCACGAGAGAGCTGAGGGGCGGAGGTCACGCAGGGGTGAGTTGAGTTCTTCTCTTTTGTTTCCTGGGTACAAAAGTATCTGGAACAGATTTCTAGATTGTCTGATCAGGCCTTAACCCTGTCCTAGTCCTTGTCTGAGCTCTTGTGAGTGGGAGTAAAGACAAGGTGGTTGTGCAGCGTTGTTACAAAGCTACTTCTGCACAAGGCTGGGGAATGAACTTAATGCTTAGGCAGTCAGTTAGGCCTGTGATCAACCTGCAGAAGTCTCTTTGGATGGAAAGAGTTGACATGTGAACCATTAATTGCATATTGGGTATTTGCATTTGATTTACTGGAAGCTTAATGAAACTTGACTAAATGAATAACGCTGTCAAAATAAGTTTTGTGTTTTGTTTGTTGGGAGGGAGATAACACTGTTTTCTCAGCCAACAGTTTGGCTCCAGGCCATGTGCCACCAGGGTACATAGTTCGGTAGGAAAAAAACTATTTTTAAAAATACCATAAATTGGAACTATTTCTTGTCCCATATCTTTGATTTTGTCCTTTTGAATTTAGGATTAAATGAAAAGCAGACACCACATAAATGTATGGCAAGTCCTTACTTAGCTCTTCATGCTTACATAATTAGACCATGTTAGTTCAAATAGTTGTAATGGAATGTTGTCTCTGTCTACATCAATTAGCGTTACAGTGGCGTTAATATAAAAGATAAGACTTTGGCAAGCATGGCCTTGCTAGGAAAAGCAATTAGAAAAAATGACTTCTTAAGGATTTTTATATTTTTATTTAGTTATTTAAAAAATAAATATATTAGTGAAGCCATAGCACTCAAAGCTCTTCCTTGTTTTTTTTTCTGATGTTGACATCTAGAGAATTAATTTAATATATTTGTGTGCACATGAAGAATAGATTTGAATAGGTATCCTGAATCTAAATTTTGGGTTCAGTGTGAGAACATGCTTTAAGTTGTCTGCCTTAAAAAATTACTCCTTTTGAAGTTGTTAGCCTTGAAGTTCCACAACACATCCATTAGTTTTAGAACTTCAAAACTACAGATTTTAAGATTTTAAATGACAAACCACCTTCATTTCCTGTCTCTTAAGCAGCTGGAAGCAATACAATTTTTAAATTTTTAAATTTAATTATTTAAATGCCTAGAACTTGGCCACAATTTTAATGCAATCCTTCCTTGTCCCTAAAATAAAAAAAAATCTAATCAGGGTCAAAGTAGGTAATTTCTCTGCTGTTCGTTACACTCGTTATGTTCTCACATAGTCAGAAGAACATGGTAGATGTGAAAGCACTAAGTGAACCTTCCGGGGCATTCAAGATGATGCCAGTATGTTCCCTTTCTTCTCTTAAGGTTCATTTCTGCAAGGTACTGAGTTTTAACCCTATTCTACCAAAATGTTTGAGTGGGATACCTGCAGAGTCAGTGGTGCTGTTCAACCCCACTGAAGGTTATACCTGTGTTGCCCAAGACTGGGGTACGAGTACTCAGTGCTCTGTAACTTAATTCTGACTTCTGGTACTCTCCAAACATCCCATAATCTGATGCCTTGCGCTGCTTAGTAACTGACATCAATGTCACAGCCAATGGCAGATTATTGATAATAAGAAGTCCAAAACATTTTTAAGGCCCTAAGGTGAACACAGTTGAAACTTCTTGTTTCCTATATTATTTTCAATATTGGACTTCTGAGTAGCTAATTCAAATTCATGCAAAACTACTGTTGAATCAGCTCTTCTAAAAATCCTTCTTTGTTCCCAACTGTATCTTCCCAAATGAGGTTTCTGTTCCTACTTTTCCTACAGAATCCTCTGTGTGCTTTCTCAAAAACATTAACGTCTCTCCTGCTCCCCTTTTTTTCCTGTTCCCTGCATAGTCATATTTTTGTGTGTATCTTGTCACAGAGTGTTACTATAGTATTGCTTTTCCCAGAAGTGCCACTGCAGCTTCTTTCCCTATGCATTCTTCAGATTTGGTTAGTCCTTATGCTTTTTTCAAGCGTTGTTGATAACAGCGATTAAAAATTCTGTTATCTGTAAACTAATGGTTTTTAGGGTCACATAAAACCAAGCCTATTAGCTTACTTATAAATAAGCTATAAAATAGTGCTGAGAACAATATGAAGAGGTGGACAGAAAAGCAGCATGCCAAGCAGCACATTCATGCTGTATTTGCTGCATGTGTGATGGTAAGAGAAGAACTTTCTAGCCAGAGGAACTTAATCTGAGGCAGCAGCTGATCAGAGAGAGACTCTCCTGATCCAAATTATTTTTGTGGCTCCTCATTGTGAGGAAAATTCTCCCCTTGTGCCCAAACCCAAAATGTCTATTATAAAGAACTGCATGTAGCAAACAAGGCTGTCAAAACAAGAGAAACAATCAAATGCTATTTGAGGCTTGTTTATTAGAGGGTTGAAATGATATTCAGTGGTATTTTAATTAATGATACCAGACATTTTAAAAAGATCTAATAAAAACATTTCCGTAGCTTTACTTAAGTGAAAGCTTCTCTTGAATTTAGGGAGGGATGTAAAAGAGACCCTGACAGAAGCTTGACTTGAAGTAGCAGTAGGAAATCTGGGACATCATTTGAACTGTAAAATGATGTTTGCCTTGCAGAACATTCTACTTGCTTATTTAGAAAATACTGAGTTTTGTTGTCCATTTGCATGTGTCTCCTTTAAACTTGTTCCTGATTTCCTTCTTTATTAGCAATGACTTTTCTTTTTAACTTGATGCAAGCTGATTCAATCTTTCTAATCTATACTCTGCTTTTACACTTTCCAGACTAAAATACAAGGGAAATCTCTTTCCAAACCCGAGGAAGTTAAATACAAACAAAGGACAGTCGTTCACCATTGCGTACCTTGCAGCCTACCTTGGGATGACTTTATACCTTCTATTGTAAAACTCCACACTTGTGAGACTCTAAAAGAACTACCTGTGTTTGCAAGGCCAAACCATATTGAGCTTATTACTGAATCTGCTTTGTAGAAGGCAGTTCTGAGATTGAGAAGCTGGCTGTTCTGAATGAATGCACTCTATATTTGACTGTCCAATAAAGTGTACTGAATGCTGAGCTTGGCTGTTAGTCTGTTCTTTGAGTGATCGATTTGGTTGTTTTGAAATATGGCATTCTCTTAAAGGGACATAATCGGGTTGCATAATACAGAGCTTTGAGTTTTACTCAGCAATGAACCGGCTTGTGTTTAAACCTGAACACAAAAAGATAGGCACTAGCATAAGAAAACCAGGAATTAAAATTGATCTGTTTAGTTTTTAAACAGATACAAAAGAATAAAGTAAATTCTGACTATGTCTCTTTAAGCTCTTTCCCACTTAGTTCACACTGTGATACAAAACTTTATTTCCAGCTGTGTTTTTTCACATGGTGAGTTGGTTCTAGTGGTCAACTTGCAATGAACACTTGGTATATCACTTTCTTTTGTTAACTTGATCTTAGTGCATGTTTGCATGGTGATTGTGCATCTTTGTTGCTTTGTGCCCTTAGTTTTTTTATACTTTCTCAGCTGAGCTTGGAGTAATACACGACTGGGAAACACGGGGTTTTTCAGAGTCTAAAAAGTCTGACCTATAGCGGTGTTGACAAGTCTTCTAAAGAGAGCTGGGACTCGTGAAACGAAAATGGTTAGGCGTAAGTGGTCGTATCTCCAGGAAAGTGAATGCTGATCACTTAAAATTAGCAAGTTATTTTCTCACTCATACACACCTAGTTTCAGTAAAGGTCCTCTGTTTTATTATGCCTCACAGACTGTAACTTTCTTACTCGAGTGCTATGTCTCTTGCAATGGTCTATGCAGTGCATTCAATATAGCTTTAAAGAAAGCAGGGTGAATAGGGACAGCAGTGTACCTGTGGCAGCGTAGAGCTAAGAGACGGCACAAACCCCACCTGGAAACTAATCCCTTGTTGAGCCTGGCATTGTTGCAGCTGTTGGCTTGCCAGCCAAGTTAGCCATCTTGAAAATAGCCCCGTGCAAACTGAATGCACATCTTGGCTCGCAGTGCTTCTAAGCTGTGATCCCGATGGATGATTAATTCCATAAGAGACTCTAAGTATGGTAGTAATGCCTTGTTCCCAGTGTGGTGGCTCTACTGCTGAGTGCAAACTGGACAAGAATCCAGCTCCCTGTGACACCCATGAGTGCCTTATCACTGGCCCTGAGAGCAGGTTTGGAACAACACTTGGTGGGGTCCTTTTTTATCCTTGTCTGCACTTCCACCTCTTGCAGTCACTTGCTAAGTCACAGTTTCTTTTCTTATTACACTGAAGCAGTTATGAAACTCAGTAATTAGGAATATGGTTTCTTCATCTTGTAAACATCTTTTTTTGGTGCCACCTTAGACAATATAAGGGGATTAATTATTGATTTCTTGACTTACTTTGTAAATTCTGATCCCAAAACTTAGTGTGCCATTTTAAATTTAAATGAGGATGATGGCAAAAAGTAGTTGGTGAATTTGTGTTGCATGCATGCACTTTACTCTCTCTATTGTATTAAATAAATCCTTAGAAGGTGATGAAGAAGAGACGACTGAAGTCCCTGAAGCAGAGACGGCCACAGAAGAGGCTGCTGTAGCAGCTGCTGCTGGACCTGCAGTACAGGATGAGAGCGCTGGGATATCCCCAGAAATTGGAGGGGTGACTGACTTACCGGCTCCAGATGCATCCCCTGCTGTGGAGGAAGCACAGCAGGAAGCTGCTGCTAATTTGGAAGTTGCTGCTAATTCAGATGCTGCTGCAGTGCAAGGTTAACTTATGAATGTGGTTTTTGCGTGTGTGTTGTGGGTTCTAAAACTCTGCCTCTTACTACAGAGCATTAAGAACAAATATCAATATTCCTAATGGAGTTTGTCCTACAGTGAAAACTAATTCAGGTGTTACCTTGACATATCATGAGCTTAAGGTAATTAAGTTTATTAAATCAGTGTCTCTAAAAGCATGCTGCCTGTGGCACCAGTTACTGTCTAAAACCAGTAGAATGAGAAGTTTATTTTACTACTCCATTCTTTTTCTCTTCATGTTCTTGTGTTAAGGTGAGCATGTAATATGATTGGTTAAATAGTTGCTTCAGTGACCTGGTTCTTAAGGGTTTGTTAAGGAATAGAAACACTTTATTTCAGTGGCCATTCATAAGATATTCACACTGAATAATTACAGCTGTTCTGTCAATGCAACTTCAACAGAATCCTGCATAGCAACCAAAATGATCATGGTCCCAGTGTTAAGGCTCAAAATTTCAAAATTTAGTAAAACATCAAATTGGTATTAAACAAATAAATTAGTGGGTACATATTCAGTATTTTGAACTGTCAGGTTGCTTGAAATATTTTGGTTTGCTCTATACTTAAAAAAAAATCACAATATAAACTCAAACCTATCCATAAGCTGTATAAAATACAGGATTCTGATTTAACTTGAATTTTTTTTTAGCAATTTTTTTTTGCTTGTTTAATGCTAGCCTGTAAGGATAGAGCAATGGCTTATTCTCATAGCTCTTGATCTGTTCAGCTGCAGTTGAAAGGGACACACATAAACCAATTTTAATTTCTCAGTTGATATGAAAGCAGCAAATATTTGCATCTACTCTTTTGAGTTAGAACAAACAAACAAATAAAACCCCCTAATTCTTGCTAGCTGATAACGAAAGAGAAACTTCACTCTAATCCTTGCTTTGGAAGGGAAGACTTCAGCATGGCTGTAGCAAGTATGAAATCCACTGAAGTGGTTTTCAGCTTGACTTAAACATGAAATCTTTACTGCACACGTATGTTTGACTTCCTTTGAGAAAACAAACACATACTTGAGAGGATATCTCTAAAACAGAGGTCAAACTGAGATTAAAAGTGTTTTGACTGCTAGTCCACAGGAGGTTATCATAGTAACTGGAAAGGTATTAGCAGATTCTGCAGTTGTTTTTGCCTTTTTCCTTGGAGACTCCAGTGAGGAATGGATGTGTCTTAACTGCCTTTTTAACAAATAAACTCGAGAAATGAGGCAGCACTTCAGATGGCTGACTTTTGTGAAAGTCCAGGTGTGAATGGGATTTCAATACATGTACGAGTAGCTCCTGAGCTTGTCTGCAAAACAATCCATTACAAATAACATTATAAAACCCTACTTGGTTCAATGTGCTAAAGGTAATATAGCTAATGAAAGGTAAAAGTAAATATATTTGTAGTGACTATTACTGCTTAGATACAAAAAATATTTATAAGGTATCAGTTAAAGTTCTTAGAGCCTTAAAAATTTCCATTTCTATAGAAAATTTAGACAATTTAATTTGGAAAGGAAGTCTAGTGTATGTAAAAGTTAGTGAATTAGAACCGTTTAGAGATACAAGATGTTTTAAAATGTCCTGCAGTGTTTCCCTCTACAGAGCAATTGCAAAATTCCCATTTAAGTAGTTGTATCTTGTAGCTTGGTTGTATCTAGAAGTGGCCGAATATTCCTTACACAATGGTTATCTAGGAATATTTATTAATTGTGGGATAGAGTAGGATCTTCTGTATGTAAAATATTTCTGCTGCTCTATTGAAGAGGAAGCAGCCAAGATCTTCCATAAGAAGGGTTGTTCATCACTGAATTAAGTCTGAGAATCTCATTGTAGACACAGTGACTTCCTGCAGTTAGTGAACACTATTTTGTAAGATGAAATATATCTTGTAGCTTAGTTACTGCTGATGTTGACTGGAAGTGGATGTGGTATTTAGAAATTAGTAATTTCGTAGATCTGTTTTCTCTGGCAATGTACTTCCTGAAAAAAACAGCAGTAGAGCAGCACTTTTGTCACATTGCTATTTATAAGGGTATCTGAGGGTCGTTTCAGGTGTCATGTGTCAAATCTTGCGGCAGTGGTTATTCTTTGGCATGTGGTAAGCTGGTGGGAACAAACCTGTGGGATATAAAATTGCTGAGAAACTTCTGCATGTTGTTTCGGACATCTTTCTTCCAGCCTCTAATAAGGATATCCCATATTAGCTGAAGCATCTCATATCAAGCAGTAGAAGCCGTACTTCTCTTCAGTAATTACTGGTTTCCAAAGCCAGGGAGTGTTCTCCTCAGTGTAGCATTGCCTGATCTCTTTGGTGTTTCTGGGATGTTAAAACTTGCGTCTGAAAGCAGTTCTGTCATGCCAGTGGTCAGCAGTGAAGGCTGCCATAAATAGCTGTTTGTAACAGGTGTGCCTCAGTCAATGGTGAACCCTATGGATCTCATAAGCAGTTCATGTGAGGTTCCCCCTCCGGGGCTCTGCTCCTCTGTGGCTGTCCTGTAACCGGAGTCCTGCCTTGGGAGGCTGTGGAGGCTCCTGCCGCCAGGTCACCTTAGCGTTTGGCTGCTCCTCTCCTCCAAGCCCTGTCTGTGGCAGAAGAGCATGACCGCTGAAGCAGTTCTTCCCTCGCATCTCTGAGGAACTGACAGGGGCCTCTGGCTCCTGACCACATGAAGGGTTTAACAAGCAGCACATGGTCTCGTACGCATAAGCTTAAACCAGAATCTTTTATTAGTTAATCTCTTATTATTCTCTTATTAATCTCTTATTAGTTTTATTGGTAGCTTGATGTTACTTCTGCAGATGAAGTTGCAAGCATTTTTATTGCTACCTCTACTTTTTCAAATGCAGTGGTTTTTTTTAATCTATAAGGCCTTCTAATCTTATAAGGCTCAATCATATTTTGTAATATGTTTGGAAGTGAAGGGTGCCAATTGACGTTTGTCTCCAGCTCCAGTAAACATGGATATATATATATATATATACAGACAACACAAATGTGTGATTACACAAAAAAAAAAGCCCAAACCAGCTACTCAATCAGGGTAATTTTCAATTTTAGAAAGTTAAATACAATTGTACCTGGCTGAAATTTTCTCCTTGCCTCAACTTAAGCAATTTACAACCCACTACTGGTATCTGGAATTCTGTTGCCAAAAAATTTCTGTGCATGTAACCATTACCAACATTTTAGCTTCCTCTAAATTCTAGATTTTTGTACTTTTTATTACTTCAGCTGTTGTGCTGTCACTCTTGGTTACTGCCTGATGCTGCTAAGTTTCCTGCTGTTCTCCTCCTGTACTCTGTGTCTGGGGACAGTGTATTAATTTCAATTAGCCTTCAGATAGAACAAATGCTACAGAATGTACAGACTGGCAAGCTGCTATTTGGATTAGGCAGTGTGGTTGCATCTGTGACTTAGTTTTTGGATTGCTGCTATAAACTTTTCTCAAGCTTTTTTTTTTTTATTGAGGCTTGAGGTTTGGGCATTATCAATAGGAATAGCAAAAACAGTGAGCCCAAACCGGTGCTTTCTTGGACTCCTGACTTCTGCAGCATAGGGTTTCTTCTAATTTTGTAAGTATTGAAGGACATGGTCTCCTCTCTGTTATTTCAAACACAGTTTGAGTGAGTAACTAGGTTTGGGGAGGATTAGAGTGTGAATGTGCCAGTGTTTTCCATATTAAGCTTTGAATGGCACTACAATGCCAGTTGTCTGCAGCCTAGAGAAACAAACATAGGCTGTGCTGGCCAGGACTTACTGCTTTCTGGCCAGGACTTTTGCTGACCCGATTGCACAGTGGTGCCAACCAGACAAAAACACCCAACACGATCAGCGTACATTGTTTTTCCTTGGTAAGTTGCCAAACTCTGGGTGCATATTCAAATGCTCTGCCACTGGTAGTATTTTGAAAACTGTTGAAAGAGTCCTCAAAGTCATTTGCAATTGTTCGTACTTACTCAGAGGCTTTCAGAGTGACATTGCTCAGCAGAACAAACACATCCTCTAGGCACTTGTTTGTGTGCGATGAAGGAAGGAGGAGGAAAAGCTGCTCTTCACAGCCTTAGTTGCTGGGGTAAGATGTAGTGTGCATAGTGGTGGACAGATGTTGTCCTTTGTGATTATACCTCTCGTTCACACTTGAGCCTCATGAAAATCACTACTTTTTTTCTTTTTTTCCCCTCTTTTCAACCTTGCTTGGATAGATCAGAAGCCTGGCATAACGGGCCTGCTATCTGCCATTTTCATACGTATAATGTCATGGCATGAAATGGGTCTCTAGATTGGTGTAACAGCAGACAGATAGAATCAGGGAAACTCTTCCTATCATCTGACAAAATCTATGCTTAATTACCAACTGTAATAAAGGTTTTCTATTCTGAATCTCCTCTTAGATAATTTTTATCTTTTAATTGATTGTGGTAGACTGAGCTAGCTAAATTAAGCTCTAGAAAGTTGAATTATGTAGCTATTATCCCACTGGGGAAGTATCCTTATCTGTAGAACTTCTTTTGGGTATTTCTGCTTCACATTTATTATTTTCTTTATCTGTCCCTTGGGCTGCTGTGTTCATCTTTCATCTCTCTGATTGCCATATACTGGCCACTGTTCTCTCTTCCTCCTGTTTTCCTTCATAAAACTGAGCTTGTAGATGAGTTGTTGTAGCATAAATGGAAAATTTCTGCAGGAAGAATGTGAACAATACTTAAAAAAGACCTCTGTAAAAGTTGTGAGCATCTGAACACACAAGTTGGTAAATGGAGAGACTGTTCAGTTTTAAACATGCTGGCTGAAAAGAGAATTTTACAGCATGCACCGAGCTGGGGAGGAACATTCAGTAACATGGAAAATCCTCTATAACTTCCCAGCTAAAAGTGCAAACAAATAAGTGGGGGAGAACTACATAAAATAGCTGGTTTTCTATTTGTCTGTTGTAGCACAAGGAGACAAGCAGCTTCTCAAAAAAAGATTAAAACTGGTAAGAGGATATAAAGTTAATAATGCCTAAATGATTGTCACTATTAAGGATAAAACGGACTTAACTGCTTTTTACTAATAAATATTTATAGCTCATTCTCAAGACATAAAAAAATCCTAAAATAACTTTATTTCTTTAAATTGCAAAACAAGAACTCACTTTGGTGAATTAATAACTGTTAGCATTTATTTTACCTTAAGTAGTATTACCTGTGTTATTTGAAATTTTTCTGTAAATACAGCACGTGAAGAAATACTGTTAGTGTCCTAATTTAGATAAAATGGGAAGAGGGACTCCTTTCCTTCTCCTGTGGTGGCAGTTTAAACGGGAATGGTAATGATGGGGACTTTTTTATTAATTTTTGGGCAGTATTTCTCATTGCTGAGAGAAACATCGTTTTCAAAAAACAACATGCTGAACTTTGGTTGCTCCTTTGAATACAATGTAAGTGGGTAAAACCTGGTGCATTACTCTGTATGAAGAGTGGTGAAGAAAATGTATAACTTTAATTAGAAAGATTTTAGAACTCCTGAAGGATTTAATGCATCAAATTATTAGTCTATTTGCATATGTGCTGTTTATGTTAACTAGTTTTCCAATCATTGTCTAGATGCTTAAAACAACCATCCAATGTGAATCGCTTCTCATTGCTACAAGTCTTTATTACAGAATAAAAAATTATATACTTGAAATTATATGAGAGTATTATAAACTATTTTAGATTAATGCGGTATATGCTGTTATGCTTTTTTCTGACCATTACAGGCATCTCTGAATCTTTTTTTAATTATCCATTGTAGAATAAAGTCTCTTGAAGTGTGTCTTCTTGTCATTAGTATGAACTAATGAGGCCTTTCTTAGGAACTAGTGACCTACATTTGGCACAAACAACCTGTGAAATGTTTAATTGCGTGAAGTTGTTTCTTTTCTTGCTGTATGAAGAAAGTTTTGTTTTCTTAAAAATGCTCTTCATAATGCCATGGTGTAGGATCTCAGTTAGAACGTATGGATTTTTTTTCTGGATTAATAACGGATTGCCTGCAAAAAGAAGCTGTTGTATTTTTATAGTGTTGGGGTTATTTGAAATCTCAGCCTTCCTTGGCTCATCAGCTTCTCAAAGACCTTGGGCTCTGAGCCTCTGGTTCAGCTTTAACTCACAGAATAGCTGAAGCATCAGAAGGACAGAACTCCCGACACTCCTGCACTCTAGCAGGGTATTGCTGGGTAGGAAGGCTGAGCTTGCCTTCATGCCATGTCCAAACAACAGGGTAGCCAGGCCAGGGTAGTTCTGCAATGTGGGCTGCAGCATTTGTCAGCCACTTATTTCTGTCCTGTGCATTCAAGGAACTGATCAGACTGAAAAATAATCAGCACTTCTCTAAATAATTGTCAGTTCCACGATTTGGATTAACACATAGAGCTGAGAGGTTTGTTTTTTCCTGTCTGAAGCTCTAGTGCTGAATTCACAGTGTCAGAGGGAGGCGTTGGTCTGTGGTTAACCATCCAGTAATTTTTATTTTTTTTTTTCCTTTTAAAGCCCAATGTTTAAGCATTAAGTGTTTTTCCTTTCCAAATAAATGGGTAAGTTAGTGTAGCTGGTTATAATCTTAAGCGGTCACTGAATCAAATGCCAATGAGCAGAGAGAGAGCGTTTCAAGTAGTCCTGAGGGATGTTCCTGGTGCTTGGAATGTTCTCAGTGATGCAAGCCCTTTGTGCTGAGCTGCCTGTGTCTTCCTGGCCAATGAAAGCTAAAGCACCTGCTCACTTTACAGACATGTGCACAGTTTTGCCTATTTTGTCCCAGACTGACTCAGTGATGATTATTTCCCCCTCTCCCTCTTGCTGATGGGGGAGCAGAGGGAGGAGGTGCTGAACCCAAATCAGCCATACCTGATGAAAGGAAGGAAGGTGACCTTAGCCATCACTGCTACCTCAGGATTTAGAGCAAAAGCCACTGTTAAACAAACTTCCTTTCCATTTTCCTTAAAGATCATGATGGAACCAAAATATGTTAAATTGGTCTTCTTACTGCTACTGCTGTGTTCTCCCCCAGATTAGATTTGAGGGAGCAAAGTACCCCCATCTCTTCTGCTCTATTTTGCAGTCTCAAATACATCCTTGAGTTACTTTTGCAACATGGCAGAATTAGACTTTTTGAAAGTGAATTCTCCTCAACTGTCAGTTTTCCATTAGTGGGTCTTTAAACTGTGAAAAGGAAAGGGAATTTTTTGCTCTGCCTGTCCTAATGTTTCAGGGGATATCCTTAGACCCTTGCACTGAGAAGAAGCTTTATTGAAACAAAAGCACTACATTCCAGTGTGATTAGTTCTTTTAAAAGACTCTTAAATGAAATATTGTTTNCCCCCCTTGGAATTAGTGTGTGCCATCAGTTATGTTATAGGCAGCTTGAAATATCAAAGCCTTGTTTTGTGCTCTAACTGGTTCATGCGCTCCAGGCAGATTCCATTTGTATTATGCTAGCTAACTTGTATTATTTTACCTTTATAAAGCCAAATTCTTCTGCAAAGAATATTTTTAAAATAACTGAACCTGAATTTCTGCGTTGCAGATACCAGCCTCATCTTGACTGCTTAAAAAAAAATAATTTCATCATATGAAGGATACTGCTTTAAGTGAAATGCTTCACGCGGAAAAGTGTATTTTTAAACATCCTTAAGAATTGCAGGAAATCGGTGCCTGTTCAGATTTCTTTACTGCTGTTTCTAACTGCAAGTATCACTTAATTAAAATTGATCAAAGGATTAGAATAAAGAAGATAGTGAAAATATATTAGTAAGGAAACACAAAACTGGGGAAAAACCTGTAGGCTGTTCTCCTGGGAAGGCTGTGGTTGTCTTGTATGATTTTGTTATGAAACTTCCCTCCTAGGGGGAGGGGGAAATCCCCACCTCTCCCGAGAGAAGAAAAAATTGAATATAGTGTTCATTTTTAAATCTAGAACAACTATCTTCTTTGTATGCATTGTAAATAAGAAAAACATACTTACAAAGCCCCTTAAAAATATGCAACTTAGTTTAATTATGCCTACAGGTTATTTGTATCAGTCCTTTATAAATTGGTATCAATAGATACTAAAAATAGTAAAGTTTTAACACAAAAGCACTCTGAATAAGGAGAACATTTGCAGCAGTGTCGAGTTGACTGGCCACAGCTGGTAAACCTTTTGCTGTAGGAGTGACATTCTGAATTCCAAGAGTGCCTCCATGCTTTTCTTAAAATTTGCGCTTCTTTTAATGCTGCTCTGAGAAACAGCTTCCTCTATTTTTAAGAGAAAAATATACTTCTTTCATAAGGTAAAGTGCTTCACATGCATGAGGAAAGAGGAAGCAGTTCTTTCCTTTTTAGAATAATTTCTTTCTGTATGTGAAGTAAGTTTGGTTTGTTTGTTTTAACAATTAACTGCTGCTTCAGCGAAAGTGTGAGAACCTAACCCTGGCATTTACACAGTTGTTTGTTGTTAGTTTGTTTTTTGTTTGGGTTTTTTTTAAGCAGCAGTTTACATTAGCATTGAAAAAAGTTCAGTGTTGGAAAGCTGTACCTTCCAGAGCAGCCCAAGCTGTCTTAAATGGAGGAGCAGAACTTCTCACCCTTGACTTGTCTGCTTACTCCTCTTGGCAACGCTGATGTGACTGCAGAGGTGTAGAATAAGTAAAAAAGTCAACTGTTTGTTTCTTCTTCTTCTCCTTGATCTCATATGTATTACTGCTTTCTTCAGGATTTATGGTCAATGAAAGCTGATACGTGAAATAGTACACAGCTATTGAACAACTGGTAGTTTGCTTCATGAGGTATGAAACACAGCTTGGAAAATGCCCCTTTATGAACACGAATGCCAAAGCCTAACCATATATGCCATATAGATGCTATCAGAAACAACATCTTCTACAAAAATTCTTGCAAGAGCCAAGTTGTTGGCAGATTTCAGATTCCTCTTATTGCCATCAGTACCAACTCAATTTGCAGCATGCCTCCCTTTCACCTGCCTGCTTCAAGATCACCCTACAGTGTATTGGTTCCCAGGCAGTAGGACGCGAGTGCCCATTTAATTTCAGACTAGAGCTTTGCATTCCAGACAAAAATCCAGACTGATTCTGCAGAACAACTCCCTCAGGAAAGCGGGAAAGCTTGTTTTAAATGCTTGAAATGTTTGGGGGAAGAGGTCCTGCAAGAAGTAGGGTCTGTTTTCTGAAAGTAAATCCTGTGCGTTGGATTTTGTGTTGGGCTTTATTATTAGCTGAATTTTATAATTTATTTTTTATTATTAGCTGAAGCAAAGATGAGTCAGTCACACAGGGCATTCATCTCCCTGCTTCTTGTGCTTCTGTCTTCTGCTGGGGGAATGCTGCATTTGCTAAAATTCAGACAATTCAATTGACAATCGTGAGGATGCAGAAGCACCCTGGATTTGTTTTCTGTTCCACTGTGTATGCACACAGATGTAGAGTCCTGCATGCTCAGTGCTGCAACTTTAGGATTTTTAAAAATAAAAATTGTGTCTTTAAAGACTGCAGGAATAACTACTTTATACAGGAAGCCACTTGCTTTTTTCACTGACATGAGAGGGGTAGTTTCCTAAAAATTATGTTTCTAGGTGGAACTAGGTGTGGATATTTGTGCTAGTAAGCTACTGGAGCCTACTAATGCTGCTGCCTTATTTTAAAAAACAAACCAAAAAACTAATTTCCTTTTGTCTGTAGAATTAATTTCCTCTTTGTATTTACTCAACTCAAAACAGATGTGTTTTCATAACAGAAATGGTTTGATATTGTGTGGTGCATATGTAATGTGTTGGTGGTACTTGCCCAATCATGTTCTGTTCCTGCATGTGCAATTTGGAAGGACATATTTCTTCTCAAAATGGTTATCTCATAAAGCATGGAAGCTAAGAGGACTTGAGAGTGCACATGGCTATCCTGGGCAGATGCAGGTGAGATTTTTGTTAGGGGTCAGTGTTACATGCAAGCAGTGGGTATTACAAAGATGGTGAGTTCTATACTGGTGGTTCTGTGGAAATATGTCAGGAGTCGAACTAGCCTGAGGACTAGGTTTGTCCTCAAAATCCTCCATGTGTTAAAATCCCTTTGAATGCTTTCAGAACAGCTGTTGATGCAATATGGAAAGCCTAACCACTTGCCTACAGTTAGTGAAGTTGATTACTTTGATTTCTCGGAGGCTTGAAGTTCTTTTGTATTTTCTGTTGTTGAAATCACAAAAAAATTAAGCTCCTAATTCAGATGTGTAAGTGCAATAGTATACACAAACGCCTAGCAGAACTGAAGACAACTGTACCTGCTGGTACTGGGACCTAGCTACTTGTCCTGGGGGGAGATTTAACATTGACAGATGCCTGGTGAAGAAGCATAAAAAATATATATATACCAATTTTTCAGAAAAAAATATCTAATATTATACACAAAGGCAATTTGACTGGAATGCTGAAAGCAGGTATTTTGTTAAAGATGTTAAGGAGCTGTAGCAGTATTGTGTAATACCAATAATAAAGCAGCTGGCCATTCAGCAGAAAACAAAGGCAAACAGCACTTAAACACCATGTGTGTTCATGGCAGGGAAGCAGTTGCACAATGCAGATTATTTTGTTCACTTAGAGCCTGTAGAAACTGCAAGAAAATTGGCATAAATAGACAAAATTGGTCATCGCTGTACAAGGAAATACAGGGACTTTAGAATTTCACACTGATCATCGCTCAGAAAACAATGCAGAATCAGTTAAGATGCTGTAACTCGAATCTGGAAAAATAAAGAAGCTTAAATTTTATTATATTTGAACTAAAGAAAGTTAGAAATTATTTCAGTTACATCTATTAATTGCTGTGATGTTTCAGGACAGGCTTATTAACAACTTTGCGACAATTGAACAGACAGGAAAATAAAATCCTTCTTCCAAGGATTATGGAAAATGAGTCATCATTGTACCGGGCTTAGATTAAAATCTCTTCTACGAAATCGGGTGCTGCTGCTGGATTTTACGTAGCAACTGCAAGAGATTAAGCTGGACTGAAAAAAAGTGNGGGGGAGGGAGGGAGAGGGCTGGGAGGGAGCAAGGTGGAAATAGCACCAGATGAAATTTACATCCAGGGAAACAAAAAGGAGAAGTCCCTAACCTTGTAATGCTGTGTGCCATCAGCTGATTTGGGGGAGAGGCTGTGAGGGATCACAGCAGTATGCTTGATGTTCCCCGCAGGGAAGGGGAACTCCGCAGAGTGTATCTGTATACAGACGTATTACCTATTGCAGACCTTTTATACAGATAAATAGCTTTATCCTGAAGAAGTATTGAAAAAATGGCTAGTTGGCGATCATACTACACTGCAATTGCAGCCTGAACCTTCAGCTTGATGCTAGGATATTTCTGCGTTAAAACTATGCGTGATGTCTTTGCAAGGTTATGTGGAGTGCATGTGTACATACGTGTCCTGTGGTGTTGATCCAAGCAGGGTTATTTCCATGAAAACTTTACCATTACTCTCTTGTACATCAGTAATAGTTTGACACAAATCAGAAAATAAAATGAGGGTATCTGTAAGATAATACACGTTAGAAAGCACTTATCTTTGTCTAAAGATGTGAGAATAGTTCATGTTTATAGTTTTCTGCCCCAGGGTTGGGAAGAGTCAGACTTTCCCTGGAATTCCACTTGCAAACTTAAATTTGCATGATAAAATGTAATAATCTGATAGATTCTATTGCTCTCAGAAACTTCAAAAATGTATGCTAGCCAGGTACCTCATCCTTTGTGGGCCTTGACTGCTCGCACTCATTTGTGCCAGTGAACGGAAAGATAAGACAATTCTCTCTCTAATTTGATTCATAGAAACTGTGAGCGAAGTCTTGGATGTTGCAGCTTCTTCTCCCCATGAGGAAAACTTAGACAGTGTCAAGGAAGGAGTAGCCTCAGCAGCTCAAGAGACTTCTGAGACATCCTCAAGGAGCCAGGACGTTGATGCTGAGGAGTCGGCACAAACTTCAGAAGGTGCAAGAGCACAGCTGGGTCTGAGATGTTTTGTCTCTGAAAAGTACTAATGGCTGTTTGTGCTGAACTAGCTGCAAGAGCATGCAGAACTGAAGTGATGTTGCAAG
This sequence comes from Pedionomus torquatus, assembly GCA_013398155.1. NCBI lineage: Eukaryota > Metazoa > Chordata > Aves > Charadriiformes > Pedionomidae > Pedionomus > Pedionomus torquatus. Next base: position 12,982 of record VZRU01019456.1, on the reverse strand, counting down.
CGATGACTATGCTTGGATCATAGTGTTGGCAGATAATTTAATTTTGAAATTATATGCCATGCAGTAGAAATAGGTATTACTAAGTTGGACCACGGGGGTGTTTTAAGGTCAGTGCCTTGCTAAGTGGCTAGATGTAAAGTTTAAGAGCATGAAATTCTCCCATGTGCTTCATATGATGTAACACCCTTTCTAAATATCTGACTTAATTTGAAGGAGAGAATTATATTGAATTACATTGCTGTGAAGAAAAATAGAGAGCATGTGACATTTATAAATGATATGGTATTTATTAATTGATCTTATATTGCTGTTGAAGTTGAATGATAAAATTGAGTGCAAAGAAAAATGTGTGATAAATCGTCACTGTGGAGATTTTCAAATGAGTTTAGAAGTTTGGCCTCTAAACTCTTTTACAATTAGAATTAAAAAGCTAAAATGAAAACTGCCTGTTTACCTTATATGACTTTGTAAATTCTATCCCTTTCCTCCAAGGCATCCTTTGGACTAAAGGGAAACAACTTACTCGGCTATTTGCTGTCAAATAAGTTCATTCCAATGTTTCTCATTGGTGGTTTGTCTCCATTTTCAGTTTCCGTGGAGGAGAAGACACCTGAAGAAGTTGTTAAAGAATCCTAAAGGTACACAGTACAATTGCAACATGTGGTTTCCTCCTCTTCACCTTTCTTTTTTTTCTCAGTGGCAATTGCAGCATGTGGTCAGTCTGCACATGCACTCTGATGGTGAATTTGTATTTCTGCTTCCAACAAGTACACTGCAAAAAAAAAGAACTTAGCTGAAGTATTTCTTATTGTTTGGGAACCATTGCTGGCATCTTTTAGAGGCTAAGGAGCAAAAGCACGTCTGACAGGAAGAACAGGAAGAATTGAAAATAGATGAAAAATAGATGAATCTGCCAGCAGAATAGAGGTCCACTGAATTCTGCTTAAACTACTTGGGCTCTTTTGTAAAAAAAAAAAAAAAAAAAANAATAGATGAATCTGCCAGCAGAATAGAGGTCCACTGAATTCTGCTTAAACTACTTGGGCTCTTTTGAAAAAAAAAAAAAAAAAAAAACAAAATCATTTTTATGAATATAGCATCACAAGGTTACAAAAAGAGTCTCTTAATGAGTTTCAATTTGATCTTTTTGGGGAGAAAAAAAGGTTTATAAAACATTTTACTGCTTAGTGCTGGAAGACTGCTGGCTGACTTATTCCAATTTACAAGCGAAAAGCCACAATGCAAGAATTTTTAAAAATATTTTATTCTTTTTAATGTAAGTTTTGATTGTAAGCACCTGAGGCTATTGACATTAACTTTGAGTTTGCATTAAAACACAGTATAGTTTTTATGGAATTCAAAGCAAAAAAGAAAAATGATCAAGAGAATGTTGATATGAGAATTGAATCAGTATCCAGTTAAGTTTTTAAAGAATTACTTATTATTTGGTGAAGGGATAGAAGTAGTAGTAATGGATGAAATCCTCAGATGAAGCCTTGAATTGATACTGAGATTATGCCTGAGAAAAGAAAGGGGAACAATAGTATATTCTTTCAGAGTACAGCTGTTCTACTGCGTGTGGCTCTTGGCCCCAAACTCACACAGCTACGAATCTACTTATATCAGTAATCTCAGCAAACACAATTGGTTTACCTCGTGCTTAAAGTTAAGCACGTAACTATTTGTAGAAATCAGGCTTAGTGGCATGTGTCCAGCATGCACGGGCATTCATTTGTACCTGAACAATGTGGCTGAAGATGAGGGGTTCCTTGAAACTGGGCTTTGGTGGTAGGAGCAGAACAAATTTTCACAAGCCATCAGATAAGTGGGATTTACACGGTGGTAGTATCAATTATCTGATAACCTGCAGTCAAATTTACAGTGTGCTTTGGATGTTTGTAAACAAAAAGACCTAATGAATCAAGTCGGTTGCTAAACATGATTTATTGTTGCTTCCTCTAAACTAGATTGTTTTTTCTTTTTCCCAGTAAGCAGTGCTGAGGCCTTTGAAAAGTTTAGCGGAAATATTTGTGGCAGTCAACCATCTGATTCCTGTGTGAAACCTCAAACTCTTCCATGGAGACATAAAAGAAACGTACAGCTTGTCATACCGCACACTGCTTCTTAGGACCAGTATTCATTGCTGCAAGAGACAACCTAATATGATTTAATTTGGTTAGAGAGACGCTTCTGTGATTAACATCTCTGCTTTAGAAAGTAGCATCCAGTAATAACCGTCAAAGCATGACCCAGCATGTAATAAATAGACGTGCTGAGAGAAGCAGTAGACTTAACTGGAACCATGTTAAGTGAGCTCACCCTAGGTCTTTGTTGTCTTGTTATGGACATTGTTTTCTTGCTTTTGGTGCAAACTGCAGTGCATAATTATACAGTTGTAACATTCCATGCTAAAATGTAAGTAAAAGGTTTTAACTAAGTTAAAAATTTATAAAGATCACCTTTTAGTATTTTTAAACTGGGTCACAGAGAAAATAACAACCTTGTTTGCTCCCAAGTTTGGATTTGCAATTTTAAGTGTAGGTCATTTGGCTGTACAAATCTAATTTGTTTAAACATTTTTGATGCTACACTTCATTGCACAATGATATGCAGGAATAAACATTTTTAAGGCTCCTGCTTTAAGAATAAAGCCTATTTGCAAGTAGTACTTGCAATGGGTACTTTACAGCATGAAAATTCAAAATAACACTGGTTCAATTACCACTGTTGAAGTGGCGGCTCCTACCTTGCAGGTGCTGGGCCCCATTCCTACCAAACCTTTTTCAGCTTGTTGTGGTCCTGTGTTGTTCTGTCTTAGCAGTGACATGCAGCAGTGGCATAACGGCATGGAGCTTTGATAGAATACTCTTGTTCAAATCATGAGCAATTTAGGCCATGGCAAAATTTGCAGATGGCCAGCAAAATTCCAGATGGCCAGTGGAAGGCTATACCACAGGTCTTCAAAGGGACAAGGATTCTAGGGACTAATAAATAACAGAATCACTAAATAATCTTCTCTGATTGGTATTACCTTAATAATGAAAAAATCTTTAATGAACAATGGGTTGATATGACATTGTTCTCCTAACCCTCCATTGCACTATGTGCATGTATATGACTGTACATCTACTACAAAATTTTTACTGAGACCTATTACAGCCATCACAGAATGGCAAAAATTCCAAATGGGAGCCAAAGAAGGTTTATTATACACAGCTTATTTAGGAAGCATGAAATCTAGGGTGCATCTGATTGCTTTCTCTTCAAGTAGAACTTCAGAAAAATGTTGAAAGGGAAATGACAGCATTATGACATTCCTGCCCATGGCACAAAGCAACACATGCTCCTTCCCCCATTGAAAAGCAAATTATAATAGCATTCCAACAAAAATGCAGCCTATTGCCCCTGTATCTGCTTAGGAATAACTGGAATAATGCAGAGGTAAGATCAGGCTCCTGAGCTTCAAGAAGCCATACCACAGCCTTCCACTTAAAGGATAAAACCACTGTGATGAAAAGCAATTTTTGTAGACAAAGCTACTGGAATAAAAGTCTTAGACTTCTGTTTTGTTGGATGAGAGTCTATCTTTATTTAGCTGGTAGATTAATATCCTATGATGGATGCATACTCTTAAATGTTCTGTTTCGTCATTTTCATTAATTCCCAGTAAAAGAAACTCTTTCTAATTTCTGCAACTGGCAGTAGGGTTTCTGAAATTCTAGGCTCTGCTGAATGTCACTCTATCTCTGGAACTGCCCTGGTACATGGCAAAATATATTTAGCCCTTGGAAACAGATGCCTGAAGAACTGAAGCACAAGCTATGATGTACTTTCCAAAGCTTTTAATCTTTTTGATTTCAAAAAATATGATAGCTTGTACATATACTTCATCTCAGAGATCCTTTTTTTTTTTTTTTAATTTAATTTAAAATAAAATAAAAAAGATACTACTTTTGACAGCTAAATTCTAGCTGTGATGACATGTAGCACAACACGGTCTGCTTCAGCTTGATTATCCTAGATTAACAACAAAGATATTTTGCAATTCACAGATGGCTGCTCTTCAAAACAAATACCCAATGAATGCCTCGTTGCTTAATCAGAAATTCTTTGTCTTACTAGTTTAGGTGGTCTCCAGCCATCATTTATCACTTATATCAGTCACATTAATATGGAGTCAACTTATTACGTAGATTATCACCTCCAGAAAAGTGAGTTTTTGAGTTGCTACACAAAGGCTGTGATAAACCACAGAAAACGGTGAAAGATTTTGGCTCATTAAGCAGAACAAGATCACAGCAGAGAGCAGACACAATGCAAGGCTAAAGGACGTAGCGGGAAAGTTTTGCTCTTGACCATACACTTCAAAGCTCAGAATAAAACTTGAGATTCACAGATTTGTCCAAACTGCAAATTGCTCCTCTTGTAGCCAGCATGTATCTATCAAAGCAGCTGGCAAAGCGTTTCACCTCCCTCTAGTGCTAGTTTGTGTGAAGAATGACAGCCTGTTGCTGCTAGCAGCAATTCACTTAGCTGAAATGCTAGACAGACGAGTCTGTCTAACAGTTCCAGTTTTACTCTTTGCTTGCATTCATGTCAATATAGAAGTTCAATTTTATTGTCATTTGCTTCTTAAAAGTGTAAGAAAATTACTGATAAAGATCATTCAAAGTGCAAGTTGGTACTTAAAGGGAAATCCAAGACTGAAATACTTTCAGGATTTCTTGTACCCATGCAGAATACTCTTTTAAAAATACAGACAATAAAATACTCTTCATTACCTGTTTTTTCGGAAGAAAAACAACCCACAAAACCCCAATGAACCCAAATCAAGGCAAGAACTGAGGCTGAGCTTTTTTCCCCACCTGTGGGACTCTCATTTCCTCTCCCTCATAAATTTTCAACCAGCTAGCCAACCCCAACTTGTGTCTCTCCAGAGAGGTGGGAAGAACATAAAGTTCCTGCTGGTTGAGTAATGACTGAGGAGATCAGTAGCTTATTTTGTGCTGTTTGCAAAGAGACAAGCAAATGTGCATATATGATGCAGCTGAGTAGCGCTTTAGTGGCCATAATCATCCACTCCAGATGCTATTGCCTCTCTGCTGGTGATTAGGGGGTGAAAGATTGAGCCAGTAGCTCTGCAGGATGGGAGCTCAGAGAGCAGAGGCATGTGTGGGGTGGGGGGAAGATATGCAGGGACAGAAGGCATTTTGTGTGGAAGGATATAGGAATTAGTGTCACTTGGTTTGCCACCCACGGATCAGCTCATTTCCACAAAGTACTGCCCCTCTTGCCACAGAGAGTTCTGCTCTTAGGCAAGGTATTTCTTGGTTGCATGCTTTGCTCTTGCGCTGCTCATCTGCTGCAGAAGATTGAAGGCATGCAAGGTGATGGAAATAAGGTCTATCCCAGAGCAACAGGCATCCAATGTCATTGTGAGTAATTGGATTCTCCTGCATTCTGGTCTTTACCCCCTGCAGCCAATTTTTTTTTTTTTTTTTT
>VZRU01019455.1:9823-23803 GCA_013398155.1 Pedionomus torquatus | reverse complement strand
CACTCGTGGGTTGGGACAAAAACTGTTTAATAGAACAACAAGTAGAACAAGGAAAAACACTAACAGTGACACACATGGAGAAGGATATAAGCATGATTACGACACCAACTGCTCAGGGACGGCAGCCCGGACCATCCCCAATGCTGCACCCCCCACTTTCTGTCCCCCTTCCCTTCCCAGCCAGAGGCCGGCTCCCTGCCACCTCCTGTGCATGGCTCAGTGGGGTGGAATACCTGTGCCCCTGCTAGAGCCAGGGGAGAATTAACCCTGTCCCTCCCAGAAACCAGGACAGAAAGATATCCCTTAAAACCAACATGAGCTTCATGACTTCTCCATCTGTAAGTGGTCTTAGTGATACCCGCTCCATTTTTCTGAGTGTTTGATGCTCCATGTAGTATTCCTGTAGACTACTACATGGGAGATACTTCCTTGCCCTGGGGACAAGCAGTCCATAAACCCAACCATTGCCCATCTGCTGGTAGTACACGTCATTTCTCCCACATCTGACTGCACATCTGCCCAGCCACCAGTTCAGACTTATTATTCCAACATAATATGGATGCTGCCCTGTGTTTTTTTTCCAACTGTGTGCTCATGTACTATGCCTGTTTTTCTTTTTTAGACAGATCACTGATGAAAGCTTGTTTCCTTGCTGTTATTTAGCTAGGAGAACTTGCTGCAAAAGCCACAGATGCCAACAAGATAGTCTGAGACATCACACTCCTCCCTTGAAAGCTCATGTTCATGAAGGACAGCTTGTAAAACAAGAAATACAAGTTCAGGCCCTGACCAATCATGGGCAATCGTAGGGCTCATCTGCAATGCCTTTCAGTGCAAAACCTCTATCAAATATTGAGCTGGTTTCTCCTTCCAGCTTTAACCAATCATCTCACATCCATGTAGTGCTGTTGTTCTTCGGATGGTGCTTTGGTGTTCAACTGGAATGGGACTCAAATATCTCTTCAGCAGTATGGCAGCTCTCATCAGAGCAGGCTTTCCCCTCATGCTTTTCCACTGTCCCCAACATTGCCATCACTGTCAGCACTAGTAAAATCTGTGCCCTTGTCTGGGTCTCTAAACTTTCAGCGATACTCTAAGCACTAGGTATGGTCCTCCCAGTCAGGGTAGTCTAGTGATAGGGTGGTTGTAAACAGCAGCAGGGCCTTGAGACCCACCTTCACTGAACTATTGCCTCAGACAAGTGGATCTGAGTTAGCACTGAGAGCAGAAACAGAGACAGGTATGTGGAGTGCCAGTAGAACTTCCCAGACTGTACCCAGGCTGTCCCAGGCTGCTCTAAAGACGTGTCCACTCCCTGGGGCAGTTTCAAAGTAGAAATTAGCAGCATCACTGGAGTCAAAAGCAAGCAGAGATGAGTAGCTTCAAAACAGATGGTGCCTGGATGCTGATACTTGGTCCAACTTCTATCAGGAATTGTGAAGACCTAGAAAGGATTGTGGGTGATGGATAAAGAATAGAGAAGGGAAAAAAATGTGTAAGGGAGAAAAAAGCAGAAGGGAAGGAGTTTCTTCCTTGCTTGTACATGCATTGCTGTCTGCCCTGTAGGTGGTAGGTAGCTATCTGTATCTGTGTGGCTAGGATACAAGAAAGATAGCAGAATGAAGAGTAAGTATCCTGATAAATTAGGGAAGAGGTTTCATGGATCATTTATTTTTACAGTCAGTCATCATTTTCCCATAATCCATAGAGCTCAAAATTATTTCGTAGACAGACCCCTGAACTTCCAGTCATGGTCTTTGTCCCCTTCAAAAGAAGGCAGATTCACTCCCCCTTTTTTTATGCTCACAATGAATTGTGATTTTCCAAGGCTCTAGATTTGTATTCTTTGCACACAAGAATGATACTTTCTATTGCTAAATAATCTGGCAATGCTTCTTCTGCAAGCACTTTAGCTTTTAAGCACAACATGTCTGGTTTATTTTGGCTTCCTTACTGTTTTTACCCAGTATGTGAGGAAAATAGACATGCATCTCCATTGCACTCTGCTCAGCTCTGTGTTCATAGCACACTGATCTGTCTGATTTTCTGGAGACATTCTTGCTTCTCCTGGCAGGGCTGATCTTGTGCAGCTAGTGAGAACATTTCGAGGTAGACATTGACCAAAACACCCTAAAAGTAGAAAAAGCTTTGCTGTCCCAATATCATCCCAGTTTTCTCATTAACAGTGGCAGAGGTCAGCCAAATCTCATATGATTCCCAAGACAAAATCTCAGACCTAGTTGTGTGGGTCTTTCCTGAGGAAAAATCTGCCCACAGAGAGCCCAACTCTCCTCACTCCTACTGATGTGGCACCACCAAATCCAATTGAACTGCAGTGTTTGAAAACTGCTGACAATGAGAGCCCACTGGTGTGTGTTTTACAGGTTTCTGTAATTTTTTCCAGCCCACTCCTGATTCTGCTTCAGGGCTGTAAAACTGATGCTCATAAAATATGTCTTGATAGATCAAGTGAGATTTTTTTGTAGTTCTTAAAGAGTGTAGAGTTTTGAAAGAAAGCAATCAGTTGCTTGCCTTTGTGCAAATGCGGTTTTTCATATGGAAAAAAAGAATTAGTCACTTGATAGCTGACATTTGAATAGTGGTGTGTTTCAGATAGTCATTTTTTCCTTAAATATGGTGTGGAGGCTTTTTTTTTTTTTTTTTTTTTTTTTTCCAAGTGAGCCAAATCTTTCAGCCATGTGATCCAATGAAAATAATTAGAAGTAGGAAATGGATCTTGGTGATACAAGTCTCTCTGACTACACAAGTGCCTGCTGCTTTGACCATCAGAATCCATCTATTATAAAAATGCCCATAACATTTGTTCACAGAGGTGGTTTTAATCCTCCATCTGACAGTCAAACAGGGATTTCACTGGTATGGGCAGCCTCAGAACTGTATTTTGCAACTGCTCAGAAGTCTCTGAATGCAGTATGACTTCAGAAATAGACCCACTGAGACCATTACTTTCCTTGATATATAATCTTCTTTATAGAATATTCCCCCATCTGTGTGGGAGTCCTCAAGAGGGAACTAATAAGAAAGGGAGAAATTTACTCTTTCTGTAATTCTCCTCCTTTGACACTATTGCTGTGCAGAGCACACACAGCTGAGCTCTCCATCCTTCAGCAGAAAGAAGGGTTTCCTTTGTGCTTCCAGTCTTTCTCCCCAAAAGTGCTGAGCATCCAGCATTGCCTTCCAGTTCCAAGACAAACTGCTGCATGGCCAGTTGTTTTCAAAACCCAGGCAGCCTGCTCACCAGCTGAGAAAATGGAATGAGGAGCTGTACATGTTTTAACCAGTGGGCTTTGCATCTTGGCTTTGTCTTGAAAATTAATACTCCCCAGTTGCTGCTGTTTTGATGATCAAACTAAGCAATTATGCTCTTTTGACTGTTTAACACCTCCATGTTATGTTAATTTGCAGTGGAAAGACTTGCAGTAAAAGGTCAATGATTGCCAAAGAAACCACAAAGTCACCAGTTATTTCTGTTTGTGAAATCGGGGAGTGCTGGTTGGTGAGAACAGGCATGTGCCAGCACTTGATGTGACAAACACCACAGCAATACCAGGCAAAGAAAACTTCTGAAGTGTGAAAGGAGATGCTTTGAGAACATTGACAATGACACATTGTCCATTAATTAATCACTGAAATACCAACACTACGGTGATTTGCTTTTTCATGGTTCGAGAACTTGTGAAAGCTTGTATCAGATGAACTGACTCCCAAGTCCAGCTAAGACAAAAGTTGTCTCCATGCTGCTTCAGTGAGTACATCGATGCTGATTTACACCATCTGAGCATCTGAGTGGATGTTGATGCGCATAACTGTGGTGAGAAAGGTATATTCCAATGGCCTAAGAGAATAACATAGCATGCTGCATTAATTCCTATTTTTTCTAGTACTACTTTATTAGATTATAGAGNNAAAAAAAAAAAAAAAAAAAAAAAAGAGACTTTCTCAATTTCTCATCTTCTCAATAATGTTATAAGCAACAGTTTATGTTGAGATGGGGACACATACCGCCCAGGCTGGTATGTTTCTTTGCAAATATTCTGATGAATCCCAGGAAATATCACTTACTGGTTTTGTCAAAAGATCAAAATCTTAGAGTATTATATACCATTCATCTTCCAGCATGAATGTGATTAATTCCTAATTTTTCTGATGACTCATTCCCTTTTTCTCATCTTAGCTTCTCCAGATGTAAATTGCAAAACATATGCATTCCTTGTCCAATACTCCGGGCTATTACAGTTCCTAGGTGAAGTTCACTTGGTGTTTTAAGTAATTCTTAAAAAGCACACGAAGCAGTCACATTGTTCTTGCCACAACAGAGAGTAATGGTTAGATTAAAACTATCTGCTATCTTTCTTTGTTAACAATTTTATGAAAACACTGAGAACAGTCCAAGAAGCAGTTAGGTCTAAGATATTTATTTCTTAGTCATATGCTTGTAAAATGGTTTGAATCATTTGATTTTTTAGCTAGGGGGCTAAACCAAAAGCAATTGGGGAAAAAAATGTGGTAAAAAAAATGTGGTGAAACAAAATACTTTATTAGATCCTTAAACCAAACCTTTATTTCATTTTCAGGAGCATTAGGGAGCAAGCACAGTGAAACAGAGCTTGCTTGCTTACAGGCATGCAGATGTTGAAGCATTTCTCCTAAATGACAAGTAGATGAGTTTGCCCACTTTATCACAACAGCACTGATTTCTTCTTCCTCAGGGGCAGCAGGGAGAGGAGGCATCTTTAAAATTTTCCTAATTGCATTTAGCTGAATTTAATTTTAAACATGTCTTTTACCTTTGGGTTCTAACCATAACAAATCACCAATTTGAAGAGTACTTTTAAGAACTCCTAAGCCAAAAATAACAATTCTGTTTCTTCACCACGTCCTCTTCCACCCAGCTTTGGCAAGTACTTCCCTTTCTTTCTTTTTCCTCTTATCCAGCCATGTCCTCCAACAGAACCAGAAATGGGGGTCTGAAGGCATCTGACAGGAAGACAGCTGGAGAATGGGGAGATAAAAGCATTTTACATATGGAGAGGACAGAGGTGTTTTTCTTGTTCTTTATATACTTTCTAAGCATCCTGCCTGCATTAGAGGGAACAGGCACCTTATCTGCCAACCATCTTGGATACTTTTTTAATTAATAACCCTTTTCTAATCCAGTATCTGGAAAACAAGTGCTAATTGACAGTACTGAGGTGTCAATTCAAAAGAACATTTGAAATGGTTTATTTGGAAACTTCTTAAAATCACATGTCTTGAATTTTCTAAAAATAAATAAAGTCTCCCCTTTTTTTTCCCTCTGAAACTGTTTACATAATCAACCTAAACTGTACCAGTAGCTCCGTCCAGCTCCAACAGTGCTTTTTCTTAACAAACTGGATGCCTGCAGCCTGCACAAGTGCTTTGTCAGGTCCCTAATGTCATCTGCAACCTGCCAGCCACTGACTTACATCTTGATAAACGGTGTTTTTCATTCCATGTGAACTGGGTTTTGTTCTTGTTTATATCCAGTGGTATAGAACAGCTCCTATTGTCCATTGTTCCCTTATGTACTTTCAGAAAACCTGTTTGTTTCTGGCAGCCTTCTCTTTGAGGAATGTGATGCAGAGCACAGATAAAAACGCAAGCATCTGTTAAGATGATTGGCATTATCCTGACAACAGTGTAGAAACTGTCTGCTTGGGATGGCAGGCAGGCACAGCCAAACAAAATTAGCAGTGGCTTCAGTTTGCAGTGGGTTTGATAAAGCATATGCTTTAATTCCAGGAGACTCTGCAAAGCTTGCTGCTTACTGCCTGTGCTTCCAACGCATGGCAGTTGTGCCCATGCTGATTAATTCAGTGGCAGCTAACGCTTATGTAGGTGCTAAGCTCCAAAACACTTTTAAGGAGTATAGTATAGATAAAGGGAAGAAAAAAAAAAAAAGTATTAGTTCATTCTTGGGAGTTTCAGGGAATATTTGCCATCATAGAAGCAGTCCAGCCTTAAAGCATTGATGCTTTATTTCAATCCTGAGTGATGGAGGAAAAGTCTCACAAGTCATTGGTGCTATTTCAGGCAACACTAAGAAAATTCTTGATGTTTTCTCATTCAAGCTTTGACCTGACCTGACCCTATTTAACTTTAAAATCTGACAAGCATGGCCTGGAATTGTTTTTTCTATAGCTAAGGGCTGAAAGCGTATTTAAATGCTTTAGGCCTTCTGCTATCAATATTAGTTGTCCTCTGTTCAAAGATACATTTTTTTGTTTCTCTTTTACATAGCTGATTTTGCCTTGGCATCCCTGACAAATACTTGTGTAGGGAAAAATTGCTACAAACTGAGATCCTTTTTTTTTTATTTCTCATTAAAATATAATTGTAATAAAGAACTAAGAAGTTTCACTGATGTCTGTTGAAATTCACTGCTGTGTTTCTGCAGTGATATTTTTTTATTGTTATTCCTGGTTTACTGGCTAGATTCAACAGCATAATCTTCCTGAAAGAGACCAGCTGTTACTATTCCTTCCATTCTCTCCTCCCCCAGAATGTTATTTTCAGTTTTGTGATGCAAAATTCAAGAAATCCGCTTAGATGCTTTCAATGAAGTGTCAAATTGCCTAAACATCAGCATGCAAAAGTAGCTGTGGAGAGTAGCAACACTCCAGTCCTTGGCACTTTCATAAAACGATCAAAGTGAGATGACTGGCATGCAAGCCAGGGAAAGACTCCCCCATCCCCATCACTGAGGTTTCTCCATGGGCTACACAGAGATATCAGGTTGATACTTTGATAGATTGTAATCTGTTTTCAGCAGCTGACCCAGACATAACATCATCATTTCCTGATTATATTGATATGTGTTTCTATTATTTGCTTATTTTGCGCCTTGAGAAACAATTCCTTTTTGTTGTTAAACTGTAAACAGCATTGCAAGGCCTCATATTAAATCATAATTATTTACCATGCTGTTCACGCACCTTTGTCCCTGGGGAATGTGGTGACGTGAATTTACAGGAAGATCGGGGTATTTCTCACCAACAGTTTCCTGTTATTGATATGCTTTTGTTTAGTTGTGATCTTTTTTTTACCCTTTCACGTTCTCAGGGGAAAAATAAACAGGCACATGACATTAATCACAGTCCTCGGGTATCGTATTGGAGGCCTCACAAATACTTTCAATGTGGAATTGAGAACTAGGTTTGGATCTTTCAAAAACACTAATGACAGGTAATTGTTTATTAGTGCTTAATCTCTTATTCTGTTAAATTATTCCAATAATTCTTAAAAATTCTTTTGTGATCATGTTCCATTGTAGAAGCCGGAAGTGTTCAAAAGTTTATGAAGAGAACCTCGAACAGTTTGCATGTGTGTGTGTAGATTTGCGTAATTAGGCTGTTTCCATTTGAAACAAATCATGGATCACATAAAGATAAAGAGGTAATTCAAGAATTCTGAGTCCTTACAGCAAGTAGTAATGAACTTGACCAAAAATGTTTTCTTTGAGATGGTTTGCCAACTTCTTTATAAGCAAATAAAGCCTGTATTCTTCCTGCAAAAAAGGTAATGTGTAAATTATATTCACTAGTGTGTCAAGAGGCAGCAGCATAACTACCAGAGTAGCTGTCTAACACATGTAACACCTAGATCTTACCTCTTTTTTACTGGCTTTGGCAAACCTACTTTTACTTCTGTGTCTCTGGATGTGTGGTACACTCCTAGGCATAATATCTTGATTTTTGCAAAAAAAGAGCTACAGCAAAGCAATCAAGAAATTTAGTGTTAAACCAGATTTTGGGAGATTTAGATTTTTTTCTTCCAAGTCGTTGTAGAAATATTGTGGTAAAAGGCGATATGGCAGCATGACACAGAGAACCCACACCAGGAAGACCACCAAGGAATAGATCTGATTGCTAAAATAAACCAATAAAGTAAACTCACAAGTGATGTAGTAGCTATTCAGGTTCACTACCAGATTCTCAGGGTTTTGTATTATTGTTTCTTGAATTGTTAAGTATCATCTTTCTAAGAAACTGTCTTGTAAGATTTTAGGGCAAAATCTCAGAGTCAAAACTAGGTGTCCATATCCTGTTAGTGGCTGCAAGTTTGTATTTGGTATATAGTGTTCTGCTTGGAGTGTGAGACAATCACGTTCCTTCATTACTGCTGCTAGTGTTAGAACTACTAAGAACAGGCCAACAAAACTTGTTTGTTACATGGCATCAGAGATTTTTAACTACCTTCTTTTCTCCTTTTGGAGTATTTAACTTCTGAATAACCTGTAGCTTTTATGTGAATTCTTAAAATACCCAATTGTTCTCTTTCTGGCAGGCTATGTAATCCAAAAGACTCTGTAAAGGTTTCTCTATGGCTATGCACAGTCCTGCTCCCACTGGATTCCTGTGAATTTGTGCTCATCTGTAAGCCCAGCCAAGTGAGGTCTGGCCACTTTTCATATGAGGAAATTCTAAAATATCTCAGGTTATTAGGTTGTTCTAGTTGTGACATTTCATCTTCTGGACTTCCAGGCCTCGAAAGCAATTTTTTGGTTCCATGCATTCCCTCAAATCAAGTTCTTTTCATTCCAACTGAAGTTCAAAACTAGTGGATGAAGTCCCCAGCACACCAGAAAGCTCACCTCCCGCTCTCTGGTATCGCCCTTGAAGACCCTGGGTGCTGGATTCTCTCCCAGCACATAGACCTCTAGATTAGATTGCTTTTTTTCCAACTCATTGCCTTTTTATCAGCACCTATTGGGATGTCAGCTTCGAGTTGTGTCCCCGAGCACAGTGCCTGGCTGTGCTTGAGCAGCTGTGGGATGTGAATGAGACTGTGGCTTAATATGTCTTTCATACAAGTGATGTATTGTTTCACCTCCCGCTGGAGCCAGTTGGCCTGGTGAAGATGGACACTGTTAAAATTTTTCAGAAATTAATGAAATGCCTAATTCCCTTGTCATATCCGCGGTTACTCACCCTCTGAATGTTCAGAATTTTAACAGAGTTCTTCCTTCCTCAGCAAGGGTTTAAGATAGGGATCTGCATCTTCTATTTAAGTACCAGACAGGATGAAAGGAAGTCAGAATTACATTTCATCCACAACATTTCAGGCTCTTCATTCCTTCTCATTTGGTGTTTGGGATCAGTCCTCAAAAGAGAGGAAGAGAAGGAGATCTATTGTTTCTCTGAGTCCTGAAGCATTTTGTCGCTGTTCCTCTGCAGTTCTTGCTGTCTGCTATCCACCTCAGGAGCCATTTCCACCAAGGTGGTGACATCAGTTTGTTCTTTGTATTCCTCTGAACCCTTCGTTAGTCATTTTGATACTTTTAGTATCTCTCTGGATAATGTTTATTATATTCTTTCTTGACACAATAAAAAGTTATTTCTATTGTTGTTAAGTGCCTTTGGGAAGCAGAGATGTCAATCATGACAATCGTTACAGAATCATGGCATCAAATCATGATGCCTTTCCCTCTGCATGGGAGCTTGTGGGCACTTTGGCTGGTTTTATGTTTGATTAATTGATTGCTTCCATATTGTCACACTTAGGAGGACAAATGTTCAAGGTAAGAGACAAAGATAGGTGTTTGGATGTCAACGTTAGATAAAAACACTTATTCCCCTGTTCCATTTTGAGAAACACCCAGGTTCTGGAAAACCGAACTATCTTAAAATCTCACAAGTGTCTCCTGTTTCTACAGTTCAATATCTTGCAGAAGAAGATTCGTTTCACCCAGGATATACACTTAAATCAGCTGATACTTTACATGTTCCTTTTCTTCCCTAGTGACAACTATGTAATGTTCTGAATATTTCCTTCTGGTTAAATAACATTGAAAAGACATGGATATCCTTGCCACTGCACTTTAGCTTTGCCCGATATTTAACTGGTCAGGCATTTGTACTAGATGATAATTGTAGGTCCCTTCTAGCTGAAATAATTTGTTCTGTTCTATTCTATTCTATTCTAAACTTCCACTCACCAGCTGCAGGGTAATGAATTCCCTTGAAGGGTTCGGGCAAAGTGTTACCCTCCTGAGATTGGTTCACTATTTCCAATCTCTGTATAGCTGTAAATGCTGTTTTAACACAGGGACCAGAAGAATACTGTGATACTTATCTCAGTTGAAACAGTGGGGTAGCATTCACCTGACCTAACTTAGACAACCGCAGTGCAGGCATCTACCACTGATATATTCTTCCTAGTTCCCCTATATAATCTACAGAGAAAAGTTCTTTGAGTCAATTTCTCTAACTGTCTAGGGGACACCAAGAGTTGGTCAGATGAGTGTGTAAACCGACCTGGGTTTAGGAGCAGAGAGGTTTGGCAAGAAAAAAAAATGGCTCTGCAGCATTTCAAACACAGAATTGTGGAAGTCATGATTGCAGGGGATGGCTGCCGGGCTTGAGTCCAGCCTGCCCCTCCACGCCAGACTTACCTGATCCATACATCAGGTCAGACATAGCTTTGTGTAGCCCCATGTAGCCCTGGGACTAACTGGCCACACTATTAAGCTCTCTTCATCTTGTCTCTCAGTTTCTGCAACACGTCTCTGTTTAGTGTGGTAAGTC
Organism: Pedionomus torquatus; assembly: GCA_013398155.1. Lineage (NCBI taxonomy): Eukaryota > Metazoa > Chordata > Aves > Charadriiformes > Pedionomidae > Pedionomus > Pedionomus torquatus. The sequence goes on along the minus strand of VZRU01019455.1, from coordinate 13,235 downwards.
CCACTCAAAAGCCTAGTGCTGCATGTGCATCCCCCTCACACCTTAGCAGTTTCTCATTGTTGGGGTGTTTGGCATTGTTCACCACATGTCAGATTTAGCTGTGAACCCAAGCACGCAGAGGTACCCAGCATGCAATAGGCAACACAGAGCTGTCTCCCTGCATATTTTCTCTGGGTTGTGAAATGAATACTCTGTGGCCCACTGTGCATTTGGTGGCTCAGCCTCACTTGCAAGGAACTGTGGATATATTCTGCTTTTGAGATTTAGGGTGCAAACAGCAGGTCAGCCAGAGATGGACCTGTGCACTGCCTTAGAGTCCTAAAGAGGATCTCAGTTTTGCAATTAAAAAGTGTATTGTCTACCTGAGAGGGCAATTACATAAGTGGGATTTTAGATTTGCTAAAGCCCTTGGGTGAAATGTGCAGCCCTCTTAGCTGCTGTTCTTTTTCAAAAGGAGACCAGTGTCTCTTAGTATGTAAATCTCACTGTTTTGAGGGTAAATGTGGGCTCAAGTTAGACCTGGAAGCCAAGGAAAAATTCCAGAGTTGCTGCCTTCTGCCCAGAGAAGTTGTGGATGCCCCATCCCTGGAAGTGTTTAAGGCCAGGCTGGATGGGGCTTTCAGCAACCTGAATGTGTTGGAAGGCGGGGGTTGGAACTCGATGATCTTTAAGGTCCCTTTCAACTCTAACCATTCCAGGATTCTATGATTCTTGCTGGGCGAAGCTCTCAAAGCTATTGGTAAATGTTTCCCTGCAGACACCCTGGTCTCACTGACACACTGCTCAAACACAACACGTAAACAGGGAAAGTGAATATCAAATCACTCCACTCTGATTAGGAATTCCACTGGCAGGATCACAGGTCCACAGTCTCCAGGGAATGCAGCTGGTCTGAATGTTCAAATCCAACAGTTCCAAACAGCTTTCATTTTAGCTGAGAAAGGGTAATACAGGGTTACTATTCCATTCCAGGTCCTGAAGACATTTCACAGAATCACAGCATGCTATGGAGTTGGAAGGGTCCTCTGGAGATCATCTAATCCAACCCCCCTGCCAAAGCAGGTCCTCCTAGAGCAGATTCCACAGGAACTTGTCCAGATGGGTTTTGAATCTCCAGAGATGGAGACTCCACCACCTCTCTGGGCAGCTTGTTCGAGTGCTCTGCGACCCTCCAAGTCAAGAAGTTCCTCCTCATGTTTAGATGGAACTTTTTATATTCAAGTTTGTGCCCATTTCTTCTTGCCCTCTCACTGGTCACCCTTGAAAAAAGACTGGTCCCTTCCCCTAGACACTTACCCTTAAAGTATGTATAGGTGTTATTTATAGTCTTCTCTTCTCCAGACTAAAAAGACCCAAGCCCCTAAGCCTTTTCTTGTAAGACAGATGCTTTAGGCCCCTAATCATCTTTGTAGCCCCTTTCAGCTGTGGTGATGTCCTCTGGTGATTTATTTAGCTAACAAGAGCCGAGTCACACCTTTCAAGAGACTGACGGAGAGTGTGTGAATGCAGGCACCTTCTCCACATACCCCACAGGTATTTGCAGTGTCCCACACCTGTGAGATGCAGAAGACACTCATCTTGTGCAGGGAAATTTTCACATACTTTTGAAGCTGCACAGTTGAGTAGAGTGTACAGTATTACTTATGTGCTTAAATTTAAACACCGTAGTCAGAAAGCTGATCCCACTGGTGAACTGAGATCCCAGCCGTTGAGGTCTACCACAAAGACTACATTTTTAAAACATAAAAACCTGCTATCTTTTCTCTTGCAAAATATTTATTCTTGCTTTTCCTAAGCTTTGTTTTTCTCTGACATTTTTGAGATATTGATGCCAATGTCATTTTACAATGATTTTGGCTCAGAGTACAATATTTTAAACTCTTCCTCTCCACACAGAACAAACAAATGAAAAGAGAAACAGAAAATCCTTTATCTGTTGTCCTTTTTTTTCTTTCCCTCAGAAGTAAATAGTTACCTATTGTTATAGTAATCACAAATCATTCATTAATGCTATCAACAACATTCTGGGGAAAATGAAGAACAATGTAGATGCCACTAAATATTTCATAGTTTAAAAAAACTTCATGTTATCATAGCAATAGGCAGTGATTTTATTTATAAAACTTCATTTTAAAGGACAAAAAGCCTACTTGCACTTCCAGTGAATTACAGCATGATACAAGGATATATGTTTTTCATTATTATTTCTCTGGATTCCACATAAAATTCAGCAAGCCTCAAATGAAAAAAATGTTCAGCAGAATCCAAACCTGCAATGTTCCCAGAGCACTTTGCTGCTCCTTTTAAGAAAAAAATAACACAGTAATTCTTAAAAATGTCTGGGTTGCATTGCTTGTCAATTCTTTATTTGATCCCATCTGCTTTCTCCCATGGCTCTTTCAACTCCCCAGATCCTATCCAGTAAAAATCCTATTTAAATAAGAGATTTAAATCAGCATGAGCTAGGCAACACATTTTCATTAAAGACGGTGGAATACAAGTACAGTCCCTGGAAAGTGTACACAGGTAGAGAAGTGATTTCATCCTTAATGACAAGAAGGGAGCAGCACACTTGGCTCTTTCCCTTGGAAGCAGAGTTCTTTGGCATTATGATGATTTGAATGAATTGCCACCGCACAGTGGGCTACTGCATCATGCTAATGTTGGCAGTGAGCCTGGAGAAAATTGCCAACAAAAGCCTTAGGGGGTATGCAGTTATTCCGGAAAAAAGTTTCCTGTCAGCCAAGCTTATTCCACTCTAAGCTGGTTTGAGCAATGCCAACAAAAGTACTTTCTTACTCAGGTGAAGAAAAGTTGCCAGTATTGCTAAAACAGAAAGCCTTTTACATGCAGACAGCCCAACATTGGCACCACACGGCTGCAGAGGTGTAACAGGTTGCCCAGGGAAGCTGTGGATGCCCCATCCCTGGAGGTGTTTAAGGCCAGGCTGGATGGGGCTTTGAGCAACCTGCTCTAGTGTGAGGTGTCCCAGCCCACAGCATGGGGGTTGGAATGATCTTTAAGGTCCCTTCCAAACAGAACCATTCTATGATTCTATGATGGGTGAGCCCTCGGGATGAACCCTGGAGAATGCACATGACCGGGTGGGTCCCCCAGTGCTGGTTTTGTCTGCAGAGATGGCTTCAGATTGGCAATGAGAAGAAGACTTCAGAAGCACCCACTTGTCAGCTCCCTGCCAGGCTGCTTCCTTGGGTACTCAATGCCTTAAACCACACAAGCAAGAGTATTACTAGTTGTGTCCATGTGACAGAGGTGACATCTCTCTCCCAGGAAGGGACTTGTTCGCAGGTTCACATTGCTGGTTCTGGAGGGTAACCTCCTCATAGCCCACACAGCTCTACCCAAAGCATTTTCAGGACTGCTAATAAGATGCAGGGGGGAGGTGGGGGGG
>VZRU01019452.1:19689-31206 GCA_013398155.1 Pedionomus torquatus | reverse complement strand
CTTTGGGTGATTGCACAGGGGAGACAGGCAGGATGAAGACGACAGCAGTGTCAGTGGAGCCACTGGCTCGCAAAGATTTGTTTTGGAGCCTGGGAATGGAGGTGCACCCCCCGTACCCCAGCATGCTGCTAGGCTCCCATGTGCCAGCAGGAGCTGTGACTCCATGTGACGGGGGTGAGCACCTGCTGCGCCCTGCATCAGGGCAGTGGGGCACTTGATACAGGAAAAATAAAAATACTCTGAATACAGATCCCACTGTCAAGTGGGCAGTAGCACTGAGGCCATTTGTTGGGGCGAAGCTGCTGCCTGGGCACCTTTTGCCCATCCCCATGCTCTGCTCCCGGCATAGCTTAAGTGGTGGGTCTCAGGGCTGGGCACTGGCTCAGGGCTGGGGCAGGTGCTGCTGGGGAGTTATGGTCTCCCCTCGACAAGGTGCCTGCCTATGTTTTCACTGATGGGTGCACCTGGTGTCAGCTGTGCCAGGCACCCCTGTGTTGTAGGACCTCCTCCATCCTGCAGGAGACCTCTGAGGCCCTCTGTGTGCTCCTGACTGTGTGGCGGGTGCCACAGCTCTTGTCCTTTGGCTTGCTGGGGTGGGAGCCTGGGAGCAACTCAGCTGGCTCCACAGCTCTTCCCATCCCAGTGCCAAGCAAAAGGGCTTGGTGCTGGCAGCTAGGTCTTAACATCGCTCATGTTTCTCCTGCTCCAACCTTGCATTTTCCTCTAAGGCTGCAAGAAACCATCAGTCCCAGTTTGGCCTTCGCTTCTGCTCACCCTGCAGTGCCTTCTCCCAGGCAGAGACCAACTGGTGTTTCTTGCAGCCTGTCTGCCCTGAGCAGTGACCCCCTCTGCCCAGCTCCCCAGCCCAAGCCCTCTGCAGTGGCTTTGGACCTGATGGTATTCCTCTGGGAGGACCCAAGCAGGAAAGGGGATCCCAGCCCTGTACAGAGCCCATGCTGGCCTGGGCTGGATGCTTCAGCAAGGTCTGCTCTGGGAGAGCTAAGCTGAGCACGTTCCCTGCAGGTGGTGAAGATGTCTGGCAGTGACCCCGAGCGTCCCCAGTTCCTCTTCGTGAAGGTGCTGGCAAGCCGTGGGCGCCTGGAGGCGGTGACCCAGCAGATGGGCTACCACCCGCAGTATCTGGACAGCTTCCTCAAGATGCAGCACTACCTGCTGCACATGGACGGCCCACTGCCCTTTGACTGCCGGCACTATATTGCCATCATGGTGAGCCCCACTGGGGACAGGGGCTTTGCTCTGCCCTGCCAGACTCCCCAGTCTCTCTCCACGTGATGGGCTGTGGCACTGGCTTCTCTGAGAGGCCGAAATCACAATGTCCCAGAGGCTGGGTGAGAGGTCCCAGGAGTGGGAATGCTGACATACTGCTCTTGCAGGCAGCCGCCCGGCACCAGTGCCGGTACCTGGTGAATTTGCATGTGCTGCAGTTCCTGCGGGCAGGGGGTGATCCTCAGTGGCTGCGTGGCCTCGACTTCATCCCTCCCAAACTCCGCAACCTCAATGAGATCAACAAGATCCTGGCACACCGGCCGTGGCTCATCACCAAGGAGCACATTGAGGTACTGGGGGGCGGGGGGCTGTCATCCAGGGATGAGGGTAGCAGTGGGGATGGCAGCATTCCCAGAGGGTGCCATCACCCTGCCCTTTGTCACATCACTGGTCTGTGTCCTGCAGAAGCTGCTGAAAATCAGTGAGTGGAGCTGGTCACTGGCAGAGCTGGTGCATGCTGTTGTCCTTCTGGCACACTGCCATGCGCTTGCCAGCTTTGTCTTTGGCTGTGGCTGTGAGCAGGACGAGGGGCTGGCAGGCCGAGCCTCATCGAAGCCCTTGTCACCTGGGAACCAGTGCTTCTGCGAAGCCATGGCTGGCAACGGCTGCAGCCAGGAGCTGCTGCGTATGAACCGCAAGCGGGTGAGCACCTGAAGGGGAGGTCCACAGGGGGACCGGGAGCACAGCCAGAACCGCTGCCCTCACCCCCTGTTGTCTGTGCAGTCCCTGGACTCCTGCATGGAGCTGGATTCCCTGCGGGAACGCATGCAGCGGATCCACGTGGAGACTGAGGGCAGGGAGGACACAAGGCTGCTGCAGCAGGACCGAGAGGAAGGTGAGGGGCAGGGAGCAGAGATGGGTGTGCAGGATGGGAGTTCGCGTGGCACACCTAGGTGTTGCTCCCCAATGTCTATACTTATATTTTCCATGATGTATGATTTGGAGAAGGCTTCCTTGGGTTCTGAGGCAGGGGAAAGAAGGCTGTGGTTGAGGTGCAGCAAGGCCCAGCTTTTGATGCATGCTGCACCTGGGAACAGGGCGCTGAGCGCTGCTCTGACCCCTCTGCAGGGCTCTCCTCTCCCGCAGACACTGATGGGGAAGTCACCAGTGCCGCCAACCTTGCATGCTACATGCAGGACCCTGACTTCGGATACCAGGACTTTGCCCGGCGTGACGAGGATCAGACGCAGGTATTCAGAGTCCAGGTGAGGTTCCTGTTCTCTCAGTGGGCAGCAGCCCAGGCTGTCACCTCTCCTCTCCACCCCTGGTGATGATGGGAAGTTGGCGGGGGTGCCCACACAGCCCACATCTGGAGCAGCTGCTTTTGTGAGATGCCTGAGCAGGGAAGCTCAGTTCCAAGAGGGGACATGCTCCACTAGGCTTGGGGAGAGGGAGGTGACCAGTGACTTCTGTCTCCAGGGGCTGCCAATTTTTTTTCACATTGTCCTCACAGAGGCAAGAGTCAAAATCATTAAAAAGCTGCCTGGTGAGGGATGTTGTAGTTTGTGGCAGAGCCACCCCAAGAACAAACCTGTTGAATTCTGTATCCTGAGGTCTCCAGCCCTTCTTTCTGGGAACATGTCCTGGGCTCCTTTCTGCAGTTGCAAAAGCATCTTGCTATGCTCAGCAGGATTACTCCTGGGAAGACCATGGCTTTTCACTGGTCAACCGGCTCTACTCTGACATTGGGCATCTCCTGGATGAGAAGTTTCGGATGGTGGATGGTCTGCAAAGCAGTGCCATGGCCAAACGGCAGGGCTGTGAACCCTCTGTCTTCAAGCGGGGCATCTGGAACTACATCCACTGCATGTTTGGCATTAGGTAGGGAAACAAACCTCACGGTCCAGGGGAGAGAACCAAGCTGGCCCAAGTGGGAGGAGGGTAGGGCACTTGGGCTGTCTTGCAGATGGGCTTTCAAAAGAGATGGAGGTGAATCACCTGCCTGGATGTTGTGCCAGGCAGAGAAGATGCTCAGCTTCTCTGGACAGAGCAGGGCACTTTAAAGACGGGGCTTCAGTGCCTGGTAGCTGCTGTCATGTGTCCCCCTGCCTTGTGGCTGTGCTATGCCCTGGGCAGACACTGGCAAAATGCTCCACAGGGACATGGTGCTGGCAGTGACTTGCCCCTGTGCTCCCTGCAGGTACGATGACTATGACTACGCAGAAGTGAATCAGCTCCTGGAGCGAATGCTCAAAGTTTACATTAAAACTGTAACCTGCTACCCAGAGAAGACAAACTCAGAAATGTTTGACAGGTTCTGGAAGCAGTTCAAGCACAGTGAAAAGGTGGGACAGCCAGCCCCTGGCTCTGACCAGCTGTGGTAGGGCCAGGGGTGGGCAGTGCCTGCAGACTGGGGTACTGCAGGCATGTATGGGAAACCTTTGGGCTACCAAACCAGTCAGGTTACCAGGTGTGTGAAGTGGGGGAATGAAAACTGGCTGTTTATAAGGAGTTGGGCTCAGCATGGTGGGAAAGGGTAGTTGCCTCTGCTAGCAAAATTGGTGGCATTTTGTCCCATACCAATGTCTGGAGAGCTGCCTGAATTTCTCTCACTTTCCCCTTAGGTTCATGTGAACCTGCTCATCCTGGAAGCCCGAATGCAGGCAGAGCTGCTGTACGCATTGCAGGCCATCACCCAGTACATGATCTCCTAGACAGCGAGGAGCTGTGCTGCGGCAGGGCCAGGCAGCATCCTCTCTCCCTGAACTCACGTGTGACCCATTGTGCTGGGACGGACGGCAAGGGATTACTCCATTCAGTTTACTTGACTGTCTTGTTCCTTCCACCCCCCACTACCCCCAGCCTTGTGGGGCTCACCGAGTGGCCCCCTTATGTGCAATTACCAAACTGTGAGGCAAGTCTGTGCTGCTGCAGTGTCGGTGTGATGCTGGAGACTTCAACATGACCAAGGAGGACTGCCAAAGAGGAGAGGAGAGGGAGGCAGGAGGGGACTGGGGACAGTTTAGAGGGATGCTCCCCCACGAGCAGAAGCTCCTCACCCAGATGCTGTGGTAGCCTTGGCCACCACAGGGAAGGCAGAGCTGGCTTCCTTCCCCACGCTGCAATGGCTGCCCTGCTTCCAAGCCACCCTTGGGCACCTGGCCTCAGTGGGGTGATGCATCTTGCTTGGGAACAGCAGAGCAGCTCATGGGTGTGTTTTTACATCCTGAGATGCATGGGTGGGCAGGGAAAAGCACCTGCTCTGAGCTAGCTCTGGCACTTCCCCAGCCTGGGACAGGACGGGGATGTGCTGGCTGCTGACACATCCTGTCCTGTAGGTTTATGTGCCAAACCCCTGTAGAACACACAAGTGATGACCCAGGTGAATACCAAACTGTGAAGCTTTGGCTGGTGGGGTGCCCTAGCGCTCTACCTTCTCTGACAGCAGGGTGAGGAGTTTGGCAGTGTTCAGACTTGAGGTTGGTTTCTGCAGGAGACTGAGCAGCCCTCGGGGAGCTTGCTCTAAATTCCTTCATCTGCCTCCCATCAGCGGTGAGGCAGGAGGAACATGGAAAGCTTCCTAAGTTAATGTGGCTCATATCTTTCTGCTACCATGAAAGGGCTGAGGCCCTGTAACCCAGTCACTTGCTGCTCAACAGCATGGTGGAGGACATAGGTGATCTACGGGAAGCTTCTCCTAGACCCTGGCTGGGGGTATGTCCTGGACTGTCCCCATTTGAACTGAGGCAGCCTGTGGACTAGCCTTGCCCTCTACCTGCAGCACCGCTCCCCAGTGCGCCCCTCCCCTGGTTGGGGAGGGACAAAGGACCCAGCACAAGCTCCAGAGAGCAGCCACAAATGGGGATGAAGGCCACTCGTGACAAGTGGGAGCAGGGCTGCAAGGGCAGCCATGGAGTCAGCCCAGTGCACGCTGCTTCAGTCGACCTGTTTACTGCGTAAATGTATGGGGAGAAAACCTTGTGTATGGAAGCTACAGAAAAAGCCTATTTTTGCTATAAATATATTATGTTTGACATGGATGTGTGCTTTATTTCTACCAGATACTGGGAAGGGAATCCAAACCTACACGGCTGCTCTGAAGGCACGACATCAGGGTCTGACTGACCCCAGTCCCAGCCATGGTGGAGTCAGTGGCCAGCAGCTGGTCACTGTGGTTGGACCTGTTATCTTGTACTCAGATGAGCAACTCCTGCAGTGTTGCATGTTCAAGAGGAAAAGAGGGAAGGTTTTCAAGGGGCTGTGGCAAGGAAGAGAGTGTCAGAGGAAGGAACTTGCTTCTCCCCTGCAAGGTACTCAGCCAGAAGTGGGGGCTGTGGGGTGCTTCTTCTGCAGCTGAGGAAGAAGCACTTTGCTTGTGACCAAGCCAGAAACCAGGGCCAGCTCTTTCCCCAGTCACCTGCAGCAGGGTCTAGAGGAGCCTGCACTGAGGTTGGGCCAGCTTCTACTGGGACAAGCTGGTGCCTGGGCAGTAAAGTGCCAGGACAATGGGTGCTGGGCAGTACAAGCTGAGTTAGTACTGGTGCCAGGGTGACTGGTGCTGGGACTGCTGCCATCAGGCTCAGCTCAACTGCACTGGGACAGGCACTACTGTTCCACCATGTAGCTCCAGGGAATGCTAGGCACACACATGGGCAGCCAGGTGTCCTGCTTGCCATTGGGCACAGCGTTTTGGTAAACCATGCTGCCTACTGGCTATTGTGCCAGCCCTTCTCCTGCCCCTGTGAAAGTCGCTTTGTCCCAACTGGGGCTGGAACAACTGGCAGCAGCCAGTTCTCTGCAGGGCTCACTGCTCCCACAGCAACTCCACAGCTCTGTGGCCCAAGGCTGGCTCCAGCAGCAGTGTCCTTACCCCCTGCCACAACTCCATGCTGTGGAGAGAGGCAAGGGCTGCAGCAACAGCATGATATGGGCTGGGGGCAAAGCGCTGCCCAGCCCCAGGAAATATGAAGCAGGTTCCCTCTTGTCACCCCACCGTTTGTGCAGGAAGAGCATCTCCAGCTTGCAGGACAAGCACTAGTCTCATCAACAAGAGGTCCCACTGGCTGTCAGCCCTGATGAGAAAAAGGCACAGCTGTTGGCAGAGCCAGGGGAAGCTGCCAGCCTCAGCTCCCCTACAAGAAGACATCCCCACATGGTCTGAGCTAGAAAGCAATAGATGAAGCAACCATCTCTGTCCCTGCACAGCCAGCTATACTGCTATCCTGTCCCAAAGTAGGCCTTGGAGCAGGTAACTCAGGTATAGGGGATCATGTCACTGGAGAAGCCCATAAGAGTCTTGTTGACCAGATGCTTCAGGGCTGTTATACACCCACACCAGTAACTACAGCTTAGCTTTTGAAACCCGTGAACTGGTCCTTCACCTCATCAGCCGCCCACCCCACCCCTCCTCACCCATGCCCAGCCAGGCTGTGAAGCTGTTGTGCTCACTGAGGTCAGGCTTTGAGGCTCCCTGGGAAGGGTGGTACAGGCTCTACACCATTCGAGGGAAGCCAATGACTCTAAGCCACGTGACACACCACAAGCCTGGCAAATTCAACGCTTGGGACCCTGCCCTGTTGCTCCCTGCACCTTCATCTGCTCCCACTAGGATACTCCTCTCTATTGCCCTGTGACTGGAAGGAGGACAACTGCCAGAGCCCGGGCTACCACTCCTCTGCAGGAACCCTCCAGGACACCCAGCATACCCGTGTGGGAGCCAGACCTGGAATTACTGAGGGGAGGATGCAGGCACACCTCGAAAGCAGCACTGAGCTTCTTGCAACAGCCTGTAGCAGAAAGGTGTGCTGGCAGGCGTGGCCAGAACTGCTTTTGTCACAGCCAAGCTATCTGCAGGCTGTGTGGTGTGTCCTAGCCTGCAGAGAACAGCAAGCTGTGCTGCAACAGTGGTCACTGCCACAGCTCCTGCAAACCACCCTTTAAAGGCCAGGCTTATGGCTGCTGGTCTTAACCACAGCAGTAGAGGGCAGAAAGTACACGGGAGCTGGGGACAGACAGTCCTACCATGACAGCTCTGGACCCAGCAGTGTGCACCCCACCATTTCCCCATCCCCTGCCTGCCTTCCCCATGCACCACCTACTCCACCACAAAAGCCATGTGAAACAGGACAACAGACTTCCCGCTGTGTTTTTACACACACTTCTAGCACAGGAGGCAGAGAAGAAGTGTTCATTAAACAGGAAATGTCTGGGGCAAAATGGGTCTCTGGCCAGAAGCTAAACTGAGCAGGAAAACTGGTGAAGTTTTTGCACTGACCTCAGGTACAGCTGTTCTGCAGGCAAAACGGTTATGGTGACAACTCAGGAGAGCTACAAGGTTTCCAAGACCACAAGAAAGGCTGACTTACTGCAAAGATGGTGCATCAAACCCACATAGCTGTTAGCACAGAACACAGCAGGACTCAGTGACGCACAGCAGGACGCCAGGTGACTACTGCAGATGGTGTCACACATGTTAACTCTGAGCCAAGGCATCCAGGTCCTGCCTGGCATCTATCCTGCACTTTGCTCCCCTTGACAACACTCGAGTGTCACAAGACAATGCTCAAATCAACATAAAAAGCATTAACGGCTACTGAGGGCAATGCATGGTCCCCTGTTCCACATCAAGTTTTGAACACATCCAGTGATCTGATCAACAGCTGCTGAATCCGCCCTCAGCATTTTGTTTCTCCAACAGCAACTACCATGATGTGCCTCCAGGAAGCAATAAGAAGTGCCCAAGGAACAGACAGTTGCCCTAAGGATCTCCTTGTAATCCCCCATTTTTAGAGATTGGCTTAAATCTTGAACCAGGAGCCTTAAGAGCCCTTCCAGGATTATTTCCACTAATTTTGACACTGCTATTTTTTAATGGTATTCTTTATCAGATAGCATTGAATATTGAGTATCTCAGTACCCCAAACTTTGAATGCAAGTTTTCTGGCTATATACATACTCTCGTTCAATTTCATGAACGAGACTTTCTACTCAGTCATTTTAAAAACATCCCTGACTTGCTCTCCATGTGTCTGACCAGGCCAGTGGAATCAATGCTCTATACTCCTTCCCTCTCTGATCTCCTTACCTGTCTCCACTCCAAAGCAACATTGAGCAAGGCTCTGAGCCAGCCTCATCTTCTGCATGACCTCTCCTGTGCTGTGGAGCACCCCTGGGGCAGAGGGGACAGCACATTCATAGAATCACAGAATGGTTTGTGTTGGAAATGACCTTAAAGACCATTGAGTTCCAAACCCCCTGCCATGGCAGGGACACTTCCCACCAGACCAGGTTGCTCAAAGGCCCACCCAGCCTGGTCTTGAACACCTCCAGGGATGGAGCAGCCACAGCTTCTCTGGGCAATCTGATCCAGTGTCTCACTACCCTCACAGCAAAGAATTTCTTTCTAGTATCCAATCTAAATCTCCCCTCTTCTAGTTTAAAACCGTTACTCCTTGTCATATTACTCCACTGCCTTATCAAAAGTCCCTCCCAATCTCTCTTGCAGGTCCACTTAGATATTGGAAGGCCACTATAAGGTCTCCCCAGAGTCTTTTCTTCTCCAGGTTGAACACCCCCAACTCTCTCAGTCGGTCTTCATAGGAGAGGTGCTCCAGCCCTCAAAACATCTCCATGGCCTCCTCTGGACCCACTCCAACAGGTCCATGTCCTTCCAGTGTTGAGGACTCCAGAGCTGGACAAAGTACTCCACGTGAGGTCTCATGAGAGCAGAGGGGCAGAATCACCCCCCTTGCCCTGCTGGCCATGCTTCTTTTGACATAGCCCAGGATGAAGCTTTCTGGGCTGCTAGTGCACATTCTCCAGCCTCACCCCAGCTGCAAGAAGGCAGAGTTGCTGGACTGACATGCTGGTTTGATTCAAGGGCCTTACCACATTACTCACAGGTACTTCACTGGCTCAGACTGTCTGCATTCCTACTTGCCTTATGTCAAGGAAGGACCCCTTAAAGTACCTGTCTGAAGCCACCTCCTGCCCAGAGAGGTCTCTTATATCCACTTGCACATCTCTGAGCAGTCTCAAGGGATAAACAGTTTCTGGCCTCCACTGTGACATTTGTGTTCCCTTTGATTGGCAGATCCAAACCATTATCTTCTACTGTCAACAATGCTCCAGCTATAGTAACCTTCCTTTTTTTTTTTTTTTTTTAAACAATGGAGCATTTGTGCTATGCAAAGATAAAAGCTCTCTCCTGTGCTCATCTGTTCTAATTAACTGTTAACATCTGCTTATGGATGGGGTGGCTGAAAGAGAACAGTAGCAGCAAATCTCTTTCTATATATTCCTAGAGATAACTGGTAGAGTTGCTGACACTCAAAGATATTTGAATGTAACTATATAAAACGGAGCCATCTTCTGCACTCGGATCTAGAAGGGCAAAGACTGAAAGGGCTAAGATGTCTCCAGACGAGTCCTGCAGAAGCATAAACTCTGCAGGGTCAATTTTTGGGCTTGGCAACCCCCTTGGTCCCCAGGCACTGCTTACAGGTTTCATCAAACGACTCTGCATGCTGCAGAACACTCTGGAGCCTTTGTGGGCTGTCACACTGCAACCCTCCACCTCGGGTCAGCTAAAGGGCATTACACCCAGAGCCTGCCCGACAGGCGAGGAGAGCAGAGGAAAGAAGCCAAGGGCAAGGAAATAAAAGTAACTGTTCCTCACCAGGGAAAACAGAACAAACTTCAGGAGACAGAGCAGAGGATTACAGATTTTTATTTGTCAAACATTCCCTGCTAGTCTAGCACATTCTACAGTCTTGCTAGCACAGATGGTAACAAAGAGCCTGTAATGGTTCAGAAGTTACACTGCTACAGAGAGCAAACAAAAGCAGAGATTTATTATGTAAAAAAAACATTGTGAAAAATGGGTGAAAGAGTGCAGAGGGGATGAGTAGAATCGATGTCAGCTAGTGGTGTCTGCCCTGGGTGCAGCAGACATCTGTGCTAGCAATGCAGAAACCCTTTGCAAGATCCCACAGGTGAAGGCTCCACTGTCCAGGAAACATCATTTCACAGAACCACCCCCATTGCCTTACAAAGAAGGCTCCTCTCAGGAGAAGTGATCAATCTTCTACGTAGCCAAACCCCTAAACACCTTGGGGAGCACCACAGGGTAGCACCACACTGAGCATCAGGGCACCGGCTGTGAACATCCCCTTCTACTGCACACCGTAACACTTCCTTAACCAGAGAACTGTAACTGCCACACCATCTGTTCTTTCACTTTCAGCTTCTGCTGCCTCTCCTGATGTGGTTTTGATTCCATCAGAGGCTGTTTTCCATCAACTACAGTCGCATCGGGGCAGGGGCAGAGATGTAAGGCTACTGCAGAGACAGGATCCCTTCCCTGAAGAGTAACTGTGGTGGATGGGTTACCACGTGCTACGGAGCCTTCACATGAATAGATCTTTCTGGTTTTAGGAGTCACCTCTTGCTTGCTTTTTCCTCACATTAATTAGAATGTGTTTTTCATTAGACATGCGGACTGTGGCAAACCCTAAGCTATCCCTGTTCATGCTCATGTCCCAAAGATGGTTGTTGTGGGTTTTTTTGATAATGAGTCCAAACGTGCACATATTTTGGTGACAGTCCAGGGAACCACTCCCAAGGCATTCCTACCCATGGCACCAGATAGAGGTTTCTCATTCCTGGAGCAGGGCTAGTCCTGAAGCATTTGAGCATGTAAATAAGCAACTAAGTAAGGAAATTAACAAACGATGAGCTACATAAAAGCTTTCTAGGCATTTCCTTTGGAAAAGCTGATTAGTGCTACTTGTTTCTAGTATGAGCCTTGCTTATGAACACACCCAGGCTCTGGAATGCTCCCACTGCTTTCATTCCTCTCACTTACCAGGACAATTTGATTGCCGTTTTCACAGCAGCAGAGGGTAGGGGATGACACGTTTTTAGACACACCAACAAGGAAAATTAAGGGTTCTAAGAAGCTTTCAATATTCCAAAATCTCACAGGAAGCTAGAGTGTAGCAAAATACACCTAAGTTTTAAAGAAGGCTGAAGTAATTTGCTAAAACCAGGTGTAAATGAAAGCAACAAGCCTGCCAAGTTACCCAAGTCCTTCACAGCCCATAGCTGCATGGCAGCTCCATGCTGTAAAAGATGGCATTCAGTCCTTTGGAGATGAAGAAACTTGTGAGCTCAGTGAAGGCAAAAACACACCTAGTGCAACGTAAGGCTTCATGCAAAGAGTCCCCTGCCCACTCCCCACCTCAGGCACTTGTCCAGGAGCATCTCTTCCCATGTCACTCCCCCCTTTTC
>VZRU01019452.1:276-19627 GCA_013398155.1 Pedionomus torquatus | reverse complement strand
CCTTTTCCTCCCCACCCAGCCCATAGCTGCTCTCCAAATCCCAGCCCAATCCTTCCTTAGAGCAAAAAAGAGCCCATGAGTACAGGGCCTGCAGTGCTAACACAGAACAGAGATTCACTAAGACACTGACCTGAATCCAGCAGCAGCTTGTAGCAAACATTTTGGGCAAGAATACCAAAAAAAATGGACAAGTATCGAACAACCCCCTACCAAGTATACAGCCTTTCAGCAAGAAGCAGTTTAGAAATTTTAAAGGCTCCGGTGTCTTATGAGGAAATATCCCAGGCTAGAAAAGCTCAAGTTTTATGAAAAGGAAAGGTTTTTTGAGAAGGGGCTGGAGAGCTCCCAAATTCTCTGTGTCCCTGCCCTCTATGGCCATGATCCACGCCATCCTGCTACACAAGCAAATGAGAAGCCAAGTTGCCTGTCTGAGCCTGCAACATGACATCCATGGTTTACTGGGCACTCCTGGAACACCGTTACTCTTCCATCACCATCCTCAGCACCAGCATGCTCTCAGACCTCTTCAGCCTCTGCCAGTGCCTGCTGTGTCGAGGAAACAGAGAGCACAGACACAGACTGCTGCAGGACAGGGACATCACTGTCCACCCACTGCTACAGCAGGACTCCAGCCAAAGCTGCTCCTGTTTCCAGTGCTGTCTGCAGGACAGGCAATACCCCAGGAATATGAAAAAAATATAAAAAAGAGAGAGGTGCTGTATTCCTTAACAGAAGTACATAGTTTCTGATGAACTCACATGATCCCCTCCCCGCTGGGGTACTACCTGAGTGCTCAGGACCAGGCTCTCTGCAGGCAGAGATCAGGCCAGGTCCCCAGTGCTGTCATACCTAGGGACACCTTGGAACAGCCTGGAGACAGCACTTCCTCACAGACCAACCCAGCCATGGTTCACTATAGATTTGGGTGTCTGAAGCACTGGTTACTAGTATTGTCCTTTCTATTGCTTTGAGATCCATTTTTATGGGACACCAGCCAGAGATTTACATACAACATGACCACATACACTGGTTTGATACACAGCTGTGGAGCACAGGCAGCCAGTTAACTTGCTCCAGAGATCATTGGATTTGTTTCCCCTCAGGACAAAGGCAGCCAAATAACACAAGTCCCACCAGATCAATTAGCTGCAGCCCAGAATGGCTAATTTTTGTGGACAGCACACACCATCAAGTGTTGTAGAAAGGGTATCTACCTGTATCATGAACTAACTGCAGTGAGAATCTACATCCATGATTTGAGTCTGTGAGACCTGGGATCCCAGTTTAGATCTGCCTTTTTGTTTCCTTGTGACAACGAGGTGTGGCCAGACACACAGATCGTGGATCGATTTGAAATGTGTCACCACAAGGTCTGCCATGAAGACAGCCTTCAAAGTAAAAGTTATCAAACTATTCAAAGGCTCCAATGGCAGGGCATGCCGAAGATAAGACTGTTGAAGACTCCTTGTGGCAGGTAACCAGAAAAAACACTCCTGTTCCAAACTCCATTCAAAAAAATTGAAATGAAACCCATGAAAGCAGCACAGACAAGGTGATAAAACAGTATGGCTCATTGCACTGCATGATAAAACCCTTCTGAACAGAAGCTATCAACATCTTCAGAAAGGACTGAAGAATCTTTCTGCCAGACCAAACCTACCAGAACACCATGAAAGCACCATGTCTCCCACAGATCTTGCCACTGCAAACACAAAAGAGGGGACAGGAAAATGCCAGCTAATGCTCTGAATTAACACCTTTTGACTCCTACCTTCTGTCCTGTAAGAACAAAGAGATAAGGCAGAATCCCAGGGATGTCCCCAAGGGTAGCCTACAGCCTTCAAGCTCCCCAGCAGTAGCAGAAACTTCAGCAGAAAACCAAAAACGTTTGGAAACCAAAAAGCAACCAAAAAGCTATCAAATACATGCCCTCCCTAAGGGCTGCCCAGAGTGTCAGCAGATCCAGTCCATACCACCATTTTAGCAGACTAGGGAATCCATCTTGTGTATCACCCACTGTTGAGATACCTACTTGATTAGTTGAGAATAAGGCTGTTAATTATTAGCAACCCTTACCACTGTGCTCTTGGCTTGGCAGGAGTGCCCAGTGGAGGATGGGGACCCAAGAGTTGTGGCTGAACGCCATGGCAAGCAGGCACCTCTGGCCTGCACTGGGAAGAGCCATCATTCCCCACATACGCCATGATGTCCTGCCCAATTTTTTAATGACATTTTCAGCTTCTTGGCCCCAAAATGCCTTAGGACTGTCCCCTCCCATAATGTAGTGTTATCTGGTATCAAGGGGACAGATGCAGCAAATGCGTTTGTTTTGTTTTGTTTTTGTTTTTTTTAATCCAATAATCTCATTTTCAATTAAAATATAATATATATATATAAAGGTTTAGAAAAGCGTCTATGTAATTTGCAGCTACTTTTACATATAGATTACAATAATGTACAACTCTTCCCCAAAGTGGTTTGAAACCACAGGGACCTGCCAATTCTTTGCCCTCAGTCATATACATTATCAAACATTAAATGCATTTGTTCCTAATACAGCTCTGAAAAAGCAGTTTGTCACTGGTACCTTCTCAGAGGGAGAGATGCCTAATACGCCTAATGGGGACACACTTAACATTGGCTTTATATTCACTGTAGAAAGTTCCCAGAAGAGTAAAAAAATATTTCATCTATAGAAAACGCCCTTCTGAAAAAGCAACCAGGGCTCTGTTAAGGCCACACCCAGGCTTTCCATTTCTGTGCAAGAGACAGATCAGAAACAAATCCAAAATGATATTTTTATGTCCCAGAAAGAGCTATTAGCACCTGTGCTTATTTTACAGCAGCCTGGTGTATCAGGAAAGTGCTGAGAACAGCATAGGGACTTCTCAAAATATGCTTCTGATTCAATGGGGTTTCATTGGCACAGTGAAAAACTCGATGTCTTCCTGTTCTGCTCAGGTGGATGAGAGGAAGCTTTCTACACCACAACCACCACCCTTCCCCAAAGAATGACAACGGGTGCTCCAGAGATGGGCACACTGAAATCAACCCTTGAAATAGCACACCCTTTTCCCCACACGGCTTCCACCAGCAAGCTCCTTCCAATTCCTCCGCCAGACTGTGGGATACCAAGTGCACATCTGGTGGCTTCACAAAAACATCCAACTACTTTGCCCCGTAAGGCAAGCCAAGTGAGAGCAGAGCCAGCCCACCACCAGTCCAAGGCACTGGGAGACTTTCTGCCATAGCAGAGAGGATAGCATTGAGATACTCCTCCAGCAAACCCAAATCTTCACATGGGAAAATGCTATTGCCTGGCACAGACTCTTCTGGCCGAGGATTTTACCAAGGCTCCTCTTTGGACATGTACAGCCCAGGGTTTCTCCAGATGGTCCAAGGCAAGGTCAGGTTTGTAGAAAGAGCCATGGTACATAACAGGATTATTACTTTTAAACTCCTCCTGTTGCAGCCAGATGCAGGTTGCCCCTTCTTCCCAGGTGGGCAGCCCCTTCTCCCCAAGCCATAGTGTGCAGGGAAACCAAATCCAACATGCTCCATTCTTTTTTCTGCCAGGGGTGGGAAGTGAAGTCAGAACCCGACGTTCAAAACCTGAAGGACACTAGAAAGAAGAAAAAGAGAGTGAATTGTTAGATCTCAGCTTCAGTGGGAATTCTAGGTGCATAGATAATGAGGTAATTACTATCAATCAGCCCCTGCTGCTCAAACTTCCAGCAAGGAACAAACACAGATAAGGAGACCTTGATCAATGGAGTATCAAGTGGCAGATGCAACTGCTCAGCTCCAAGCTTCAGAGTCAACTGCGACAGAAAGACAAAACAGAAGCACAAAGGTAAGTAAGTACTCATCTTGTAAGCTGATGGCACCAACAGAGATCTGCAAGGTAAGGAGGATAAGGAGGGCTCAACTAACACCAGAGACCTACAGGAAAGCAGCAAGGAAGAGGAAAATTACTCTTCACACCTTAAGCAACCACAAATATCAATTGGTAGGGAAAAGATTAAAGAAGGAATTTTTAGAGATCACACACTTAAACTGTTAATGCTCACTCACATAAAGAAATCCTGTATCTACCTACAAATACGTAAGTGTTTCTAGATATCTCATTCCCCAGGCAAGTCTCAAGATCAACATAAACGAAGCTGCCAATGTTACCTGAACCAAAAGCTCTGGAAACCAGAAGTAGTTTAGAGAGGAGATAATGCTTTATTCAACATCAGGTGCTAGGTAGAGATCTGCAGATCTAGCACACCTTACCGGGGACATTCACCCATTATTTATATACAAAAGATTTTCATAATTCCCCCTAATACATCACTCTGCCTAGTCCAACATATTCAGGATGATCAAATAGCCCTTTTTGCACATTTGTATTAAATTTTGCAGTATCAGCAAAACACCTCGGCCCAGGTGTGAGTTCCTCAGTGGTCATTTGGTTAGGGATACCCTTCCTCACATCCTTTTAAGGTATCTCAGGACAATAAAAGCTTACTGTAAGCTTGCCAGCTTCTTGAGGATGATAAGGATATTCTTTGAAGTAGCCACAGCTCTGTCCAAACTGGTAGAGGAGTGCATACTTTGCCATATGAGAAAACCTTGAAGTGATTAACTACTACTTGTTATCCCATCCTTATCACTATCAGCTAGGTGACTATTTTCTCACATGGTAAAAGAATCAGTAATTAACTATTTTCTCACACAGTAAGAAAGTTAGTAGGAAGCAAACAACATTTTAGTTAGCATATGATTATAAACAAAGCAGAGGCCTGTTTTTGGTAACACCGCAACTCATTCAAACAAGCCTTGGAATGGGTCTAAGCAGTCTTAAGACAAAGATATAAGACCTCCACCATAGGCCTGTGATCCACTTTAGAATATAAACTAGTGAGATAAATGTAGGGCACCCAAGCAGTTGCATTCTGTGGTAGTCAGCATGATACAAACCTGTGGAAAGGGAAAGAAGCTACAAGAGGGAATCAGCCCTGAACAAGAAAGACAGTAATTTAGAACAGAAAACACAGCAACAGACTACTTTGGGAAACTGCAAGTTAATGAGGGTTTTATCTATTTATTAATATTCTGGTAGACAAAAATATAGTATTTGGACTAAAGGGAATTAGATAGAGCACAGCAAGAAAACCACGAGTCCAGACTGAATTGGGCAAGGGATAAAAAACTCTCCAGGCCATAAATCTATAAGGAGTCTAACTGATCATTAACATCCACCAGAGTGGAAGGACTTTATACTCATCAGTGAAGCACAAACTGTACCACTTTTGTCAAAAGAGGCAATTCTATTGCTAAGTATCCCTGTTACTGACTTGAAGAAACACACAGCAGAGGTAGAGGAGCAATCCCAAAGTCCCTGAGCTGCTCAGAGACAGCCAGGTGGCCACCCATACTTCCCCACAACCAGAATAGGGGACACTTGCTTGAAGCACCGAAGGCAAGAGTGGTTGCCCATGATTGAGCACCTGCATTCCACAGTCTAATTGCAGCTGTGGCTACCTTTTTCCCATGACCTTGCTCTCTCAATGCTCCTGTAAGTCACTCTGTATGACTCACACTCGCTGTGACTTAACAAGTGAATGATAGACTTCAACTAAACAAACTGCTGCTACCAGACAATAGCACCAGAAATTGTAGAATTTATATTTACCCTAGTAAAGAACAGCATTCACACAATGGCTTTCTTCCTCTGCAGCTAATAGCTGTGTTTGCAGGTGTTGCGTTGCTGCTGGGCAGAGAGGCAAGGTTTCAATGTTCTATTTCTAATCTCCAAGTAAGGAGACAAGGTTTAAGACTCCTGCTGAAGCTGTGAAGAGCTCTTTAGCATTTAACTTGCAGGAGGGAATAAAATCATGTCAGTTTTGAGCACCATGGGTAACATCAACTACCTTGTGTCTTCCCAAGCGCTGCAGAAAGACTAAGTACTTATTCATAAAGATCTTCTCTTGTGTACAAAGAGAAGTATTTCCCAGGCTGCAGTTTCATTCTGGCTGTTCAAATCACAGAGTGTGATCACTGGCATTTACTGATGAACAGTTTTTGCTCAGTTTTACATCCATAACTGAGCCAGAGTGCTACAGGATAAGCCCACAGTAACTACTCAGAAGGAGAGCTTTAGGTCAGCAATCACTTAGGGTAGCTTTTGCCAATGTGAATTTTACATGGCTCACTCACAGAAAAGACATGAAAGGAAAAAAAGCCCATCACACTGGAACATAAATAGTGGCTGCCCTGCTTTCCAAATAGAGACTTCAATAATTCATTGCAGTAACAGATTCAGAGAAGAGAGAGACAACAGAATCTTGACCTCCTCACAGACACAGATGTTCGCAGATCACTTGTTTTCTCAAATTTATAAGTTCCAAAACCATTCTGCCTGCTTTTCCCAGGGATCTTCCTGGCCTGCCAGAATACTCTGATTTCTCTCCACAAACATGCTGTTCCCCTTTGCTAAGGAACCTAACCCACCTCTCTGTCCTGGCAGCATTTTACACAATACTTGCTCTCCTTCAGGGGAGAAAGCTCCTCCTCAACCTGCTCCCAAGTATTCCAGGATACAGGCAAAACTGAAAAGCTTTGCAAAACTCAGAAAAAGCAAACAATCTAAGGACAGAATAAAAGGCTTGAAACAAAGCATGCTGAAATTCTCCAAGTGCGGTACTGCTGTTAAGAACTGTTCACCAAGAGGCATGAGGAGCTATCAGGAGATACTGGTTCAGAACTTGTTCCAGATCTCAGTCCTTAGTTAGCATGTGTCCAGCGTATCTCCAAGAAAACATCACTTCAATGTCAAGCATGAAACAAAGGAAATCCAGGGTTTTTAACATCAGATAGCTCCTCTGTTTTGACTGAGAAATGCTAAGTATAGAATAATATGAGACCATAACCATGACATTAAGAACTCGTGTCCTCCCTCATTTGACTATAGCCACATCTTCACCAGTACTAGACCCTACCTTTTGATATGTAGTCCCTCAGCTTCTCTGCTTTACATTCTAAATAAATAAATATACACATAATTATACCTGTCTTGTCTATCCAGCCCAGGTAATTAATGCACCCAGGACTGCAGAAGAGCTTGCATGTTTTGAAAACAATACTGTGAAAAACATTTCACCCCTGCAAAGCAAATGTATTCCCCAAATATGAAGGCTTGCCACAGCATGGCATAAAAAAAAAAAAAATAAACCAACCACAAATGCTTAGAACACTACCTGGTGGAAACATTTCTCGAAAGGCCACAGCCTCTGCCACTAACTTGCAAACAGTCCTAACACAGGTGAAGGATGCCAATGGTTTGTGAAGTAAATCTGTCTTTGAAATTCCCACATTTCACCAGGAGTTAGGATACGCAATTTAAGACTCAATAATCCAGCAAGAGCACAGTGAACAAATGTGCAAAACTATAAAAAGCTCCATAACAAAACAGAAAAGCTTCCTTGTTCCTCCTTTTATCTTCAGAAAAGAGATCTGTCAAATATGGACAGAAGAATGTTACTAATAAATGATATCCTAAGCATTGTGGTGGGACTCGGAGCAAGAGGGAGTTAAATTGTGCTTAAAAAGTCAATATATAGTGGTGTATTAAAATGTTCACCAGAGAATTTAGGTTGAAATGGGCCTCCAGAGGTCACCTAGTCCAAACTACCTCCAGGTTACTCAGGTGCCCAGGAATGAGTATTAAGGTTAAGTGGACAATTTCACTCAGTCTCCATCATTTCAAAGCTCAAGGGCTTCCATAACTGAAGCATTATCTGCAACTTGCCCTTACCTCTGCCTGCTCAGCAGGCTATTAGAGGTTGAATTTGCAACTCTAA
This sequence comes from Pedionomus torquatus, assembly GCA_013398155.1. Classification (NCBI taxonomy): domain Eukaryota; kingdom Metazoa; phylum Chordata; class Aves; order Charadriiformes; family Pedionomidae; genus Pedionomus; species Pedionomus torquatus. The sequence continues at coordinate 11,780 of VZRU01019452.1, read as the reverse complement.
CAAATACCCTACCTGCCTCCTAACCAGGAAACATTCTTGGCAAGACTTCCACCTCCCAACGAATACCTAGCTATGCTCCAGTCCATGAAAAACACTGCCCAGCTGAGTTCCACGTGTGAAGGATGTCTTCAGCTCCATTTCTCTAATTCTTCAGCTGCCTTTGTGGTTAAAGAGCTTCAAATCAGGGTCTCACACCTCTAGAGAAAAGGCATTTTTAACTCATGTTCTCATATACACTATTTGATGAACTGACTCTTGAAATTTTTGTGCAAATACAAAAGGTAGCTGAAGAGGCAGCTTTGCCATGCACGGGACAGCACTAACACACCCTTCCTCCTTCCATCTCCAGTCACATCACGTGTTCCTGTTTCCCATTCCTGTTCCAAAAATAGATACATAAGCAATTGAGTAGTTAAGGCTAACTGACCAACATACCAGAATTTACAGACAGTATTCCAGATAAGTTCTCACGGATGAGAAGCTCAACATGAGCTGGCAGTGCGCACTGGCAGCCCAGAAAGCCAACTGTATCCTGGGCTGCATCAAAAGAAGCGTGACCAGCAGGTCATAGAGCTGTTAGAATGGGTCCAGTGGAGAGCCAAAAGGATGATTAGAGGGATGGAGCACCTCTCCTATGAGGACAGGCTGAGGGAGCTGGGGTTGTTCAGCCTGGAGAAGAGAAGGCTACAGAGAGACCTTATTGCAGCCTTCCAGTATCTGAAGGGAGCCTACAGGAGAGCTGAAGAGGGACTCTTTGTCAGGAAGCGTAGTGACAGGACAAGGGGTAATGGCTTTAAATTAGAAGAAGGGAGATTTAGATTGGATATTGGGAAGAAATTATTTCCTGTGAGGGCAGTGAGGCACTGGAACAGGTTGCCCAGAGAAACTCTGGATGCCCCATCCCTGGGAGTGTTCAAGGCCAGGCTGGATGGGGCTTTGAGCAACCTGCTGTAGTGGGAGGTGTCCCTGCCCAGGGCAGAGGGTTTGGAACTTGGAACTCGATGATCTCTGAGGTCCCTTCCAACTCTAAATATTCTATGATTCTATAAGGGAAGGGCAGAAGGTCTGGTAACTGAGAGTGATTGTGTCCTGCTATACACAGGGCAAGGACAGGCAGTCACGACTCAGACTGCTTTGCAGACTACACATACCAGAACATTTTACAAGAGTAACAACAACCTGGAGAGAAATCCATTGTGTGCTTGGCTCAGTTCAACTTCTCTATAGAGGATCATACCTGTTTGGAATCAGCACATGCTCTCACTTCAACTTTAGAGCTATAAGCATTGCATGGTAGAGACTGACATCCTGTAACACAGTCAACTTTGGTAAGGACAGAAAACAGGAGTTTCAGTTAGGTCACTGCTCCAGTCCATTAAGGAGCTTACTACCTGCTAAGTTAAATCTACCCACTTTACACAGCTTCTTCTTCTAAAAGGGAATACGGCTCTGTCAAAAGCTTTTTACTCAAACATCACCTGCACTTCCAAAGAGGTATCTTCAACTGCTGTAGGGCTGGCCACAGGAACCATCCCAGGCTGGGCTGTTCCCATCGTTGAGCTGTAGCATTTTCCATAACTACACCTACCTTTTTGTGCTCCTGAAGTTAACTTGGTACCCAGGTATGGTTGGAGGCTTGTGAGGTGCTTGGATAGCTGGGAGTAGACAGCATGGGTTCAAAATTAAAGTCCAGTCCTTCTCCATCCATCAGTTCACTGTTGATGATGTAATCCATATCACATTCAAGGTTCTCCATGTACATGTCAATGTCCAGGTCAATGGGAAGCCTGTCCTGGTTCAATCCCAATGGAGCAGAACTAGTAGAAGAAAGAAGCAGTGGACTGCCTAGCTGGACTGACTGGGCAGTTGTTGCAGAAATTGGAGCCTTCAAACTGGTGATGCTGGCGGTGTTTTGAGGAGATGTTACTATAGGAAGTGTTGATGGCAAAACACTGGCACTAACTGGTTCTGCCTGCTGCTCTACAGGCTTGCCTCGTGGATTGCCTGAGTTCGCCTTACTCTGGGCAGCTTGTCCACCTAGAAGCAGAAGAGTTCGACTGCTCATCCTGCTACTAGTCTGCGGGAGAACTGGATCTACCTGAGTCATCATAACATCCCTTGGAGGCGGAGAGCTGGGTGTCAGAAGAGCTTCCAAAGTCTGAGGGGCAGAGAAATGGCCAACAGAACTTTGCAACGAGATATCAACAGGGTTAAAAAGGGAATTGCCAAACGTAGTGGTCTGACCAGCTGCATTTGGGCTCCGCAAAGAAAAGCTGGAATCTCTCTGGATCTGACCACTCGAGGCAGACTGCTGGTTAGATAAAACAGATGTGCTGGGAGACATCAAATTCAACCCATCAATGAGCTCAAGCTCCTCAGTCACGGTTGGTGGAACATTGCTGGATGCACTGGAGTACACTAGAGAAGGAAGCAATTCTTCTTCATGGAGGTCATCCTGCTCTGTCAGGATAGGAGAAAGCCTGGCACTAATGGTGCTTGCATTGGAACTGGTTCGAGGCCTGAAGGTGTTCCACACATCAGAGTCCTCATTGCTTCTTGAGGATGGGCTCCCAGGCCACTTGGGGAATTGGGACCCAGGACTGTCAGCAGTGGGTTCTGGAGCAGACTGGAGAGGCGGCTTCTTTTTGGATGCTTTACCTCTGATTTTTGCAAGTTTGCTGCTATTGTCCATGGAAGCAGCTCTTCTTCTTGGTGCTTTTCCACTTTTACCACCCTCAGGATTGAGCATCCACCAAGAGCTCTTCCCTGTGGCTTCATTATGAACTTTAATGAACTTGCTGTGCAGGGATAGGTTATGTCTAATAGAGTTCTGAAAAAAAAAAAAAGGCACAAAATAAGTACAAGATATGAGGACCTGACAGTTGACATGCTTCCCACCTAGAAACCTCACAAGCATAAATGCATTCAGACGGTATCCAGACAGTTCCCTTGTCTCCTGGAAAGCTGCTGCTTTTGCTTCCAAAACCCTTTTCCCAGATAAATGTTCAGATTTTGAAGGCATAATGCTGCAGCAGTAAGAACCACCAGGTTGTCACTAATTCTTCATTTATCCTCCTGAAAGTCATCTGTGAACTCATAACACCACCCAGTCCTGTCAGGAATCACACAGTAGCTTGCAAACACAGTATACATTTGGAGTCTCATAACCACCATTCACTGAAATGGAACTTGAAGCCAATAGGTTCAGAATTTCAAAATTTCACAACTATTTTCTGATTTCTTCTAATGCATGGCTATAGCCAGGATTTAATTCCTGTGTCAGCAAAAGCACACTGTGTGGGTGCAAGAATTTCATTGACACTGAAACCTGAAGAAAATAAGCACCACTTCTGGTATCAAAGTGACAATTTTACTAACTAGTTTTCTTGGTTTTCATTGTGAAGCAGCTTGAAAGACACATCTTGGAATAAGACTAGGATTCCCATAAGCACCTTTTATGAAACAGACTGAAAATGCTTTTACATGTTACTGTTTAACTGACATAATGGCTATAGGAACAGATAATTGCTGTACCACTCCTTCCTTCCTCATCTTCAAACTCTCCTTTTCCCATAACACAAGAATCTGTGAGCCTACAAGCTGGTTCAGAGAGCTAACCCAATCAAAAAGCAGTCCTATCCCTCCTTGAAAATCACGTTTCCTGACTCTTATCTCTGCCTGTTTTTTGAACTACCTGACTGTGGGTCAAGCACTGAAAACTAAGGAACAGAATGTATGGCTGGAGGCAGAGGAAAAACCCAAACACTTCTTACATTAGGGTTAGCTGCTGTCAAAACTGCAATGCCTAGATTATCATTGTGGCACCTCTCCCACTGGTCCAGCTCACCACAGCAGCACCCACAGCCCTGACATCCCTGGGTGACTGAGCTCACCCAGAGACGCCAGGCCCAGGGAATCCCAAAACACAACTGAACTGATGCCGCCAGTATCCTGGGTGCTGTTGGACACCACAGAAGAGTGCTGTCCACTGACACACCGCACCCTCCCCTCGCACAAGAACTCATCTGCTAGAACGACTTAATACAAACAACATACGGAGGGCACCCTCAAATCTCACTGAAATCAATTATGCTAAAATAATCACAGAACTCCAGGACAAACCTGACAGGAGAGGAAATGACAGAGTTCAGTCACCGAGGCAACTCTGACGTATTTCCTTTCTTGATGTTAAGCAATTCAAACCAGAAAGATAGAGACGATATTAACTTTTTTGGTGCTCAACTTCAGTAGTGCAGGAGGATCCCAATTGGTCTGAGCACTTGCAATCCACATGAGGTCTTGGCTCTGCAACATCTTTGACCATAAGGAAGCATGATCTGAAGGAAGAGCTTTCAAATCCTTAGGGACCTCTTCAACAACTAGTTAGTGATGGCTACTGCTGCTTATTCATATATCTTATGAGGTTCGTATGGCTGTACATTAAGTATAGCAATAAAAAAAGTGTCTGTGTCTCTAATCCATCACAAATCAAAGGTGATTCCTGTAAACCACATTCAGATAAAATCATTCTGAAAGTAATGACAGATATTATGCAAAAAATTAAAGGTTGGTACAGTTATTGTACACTGAAGGGCGGACCATCCACTAGGTCCCAACCACTGTATGTACAAGCTAGGATATATGGACCAGCCATAAAGGTGAGGCTAGCAGCATACACAAACTATTTCCTACATTTCAGTTACCTCATTAAATCTTCTCTTTTAATAAAATCTGCTAGCCCTATTTAAAGGGCAGCCACAATCCTTACCATTGCCCCAGGCCTGCCCCATACCAGCATCGGTGCTGCTGTGGACCCTGCCCGGTACCAAACAGCGCTCAGCTCTCAGGATGAGGAACTGGCCATGGGAGCTGGCAGCACAACCAACCCATTATCCTACCTCATCAGCCTCCTGGACAATTGCCACAGACACCAAGACATTATGGGAAAGGCATAGGTGGGTCATACAGAAGATAGAATGCCAGTGACTGCCTTTCTGGGGGACTATACCGCTTTTTAGGTGAAGCGGACGATATCTACCATGAAACTGAAGTTTTACTTACAGCAGGTCGGAACATTCTGGATGGTCTGTTCAGACTTAAAGGTTCCTCACAGTAAAAATAAGCTTAAACTCACCCTCCTGTGATCTACTTTCTTCAAAGCACCGATGTGACAGGGGCAGAAGGTGGCTCTCATGCCCTGCTCAAAGGAGCTCGTGCACACTGCAGCAGTGGATGAACCGTGCAAGCAGAGCACTTAGAGCCAAGCACAGGCTGCACTGAGACAGATGCAAGAAACAGCAGCTATCCTTGAAAATTTTGTGCTTGCCCACATCTGCCTGGATTTTCAATTACTGCTCCCTAATGCCAGGGCTATTCTCTGGGGAAACATCAAGTTGCTATTATAAACCACAGAGGCACAAGATTTCTTAACAAAAAGTCTCTCTCAAGAATGAGTGACATGAAAAAAAAACAAAAACAAAACCAAAAAAACATAATTACTGTAGCTGCCTGCAGTACACGCTCACTGCCTTGGAGGCAGACAAAGAATACGGTCACATCCCAGCACAGGGCCATGTTCCAAAGTCAGACCTGTAATTGTGCCAAATTATCATTTGCCATGGCATTCCTGGGAGGCTGCAAGGGAAGAATGCCCTCCCTGCCTGCTGCATTTGTCAGTACCTGTCTCAGCACTCACCCGGCCACTTGGCTCCCAAGGCTTCAGGAAAATGTCTTCATTGCAGAGATTTTGCAAAGTTACACTCCAGCAAGTAAACAACTCCTCCAGAGGCAGGGAGCAAAAACATCTCTCCAGCACCCCCCTTCCAGAAGGCACACGTGAGCACAAATGTCAAGCTCAGCAGCCAAGGAGCTGTATCTTATGAAAAACATTTTCCTTTCTGTAATCTTCAAATGGGAGCCCAGAAGAAGAAAACCCTAGCTTTCTAAAAAGCAAAGACTGAGCTGACTTACAAGTTTACCAAGACAGGCAGGCATATACAACAAAAGCTGTTCAGGATTAGGCAAAGCAGAAGAAACTTGTTGAAACAAGTAATACCAGCAGCCCAGGAGCAGACTTCTTCAAGCAGTGCCTGGAAAATTAAGCCATGCCGCAAGGAATAATCTTTTCACAAAGCAGCTTTCCAGAACAAACTGGCAGGAAGCAGAAAAGACCAGCAGTAAAATCTTCAGGTAATTTGACTGGCAGTGCATGAGGTAGATGGACTTCCACCAGAAGACGAGCTCTCCTTTACTTCTGAGGACAACTACACTCTGTGAGGTTTCAAATTAAAAAATAAATCTTGCAGTTCCATACTTATTCAGGGCCTCACACCTGGTTTGTGTAAAGGGGCTGTTAATGGTCACTAAGTTTTATCCCACTTGAAAAAGGTAACATCCAGTGACACCACACTTGCACCATCATCCTGCTCCTGCACACTGCCACCAGCCTCATTTTCCACACCCAGCCATACACTGCCCTCCCATCCCCAGCACCCAGCTGAGTCCAGCCATGAGCCTCCCTCCTCACCAGGCCCTCTTCTGAGGCCAAGCTACCTGCTCTGGCCAGACTTTTTAAGGACTAATGGGACTAAAAGGCAAATGATTCTGTTAAAAGAAAGATGGATAGACAAAAGCCATCTGTGCTCCTCAGGCTTCCAAGCAAGACTCTTCACTACAGTCTCTCAATAATCGTCACTTGGCTTCTGTTTGTTATTTCCCCCGTTACTTTAAGGAAAAACGGTGAGGTTGCTTGCAGCTGGAATCAAGAATGTCTCCCCACTGCCAGGATGCAACACATTGCTCACAAGACATGAATGCATTTGGGGGCATACAAGGTAATGGCAAGAGTCCCACAGTTTCCAGCCATCCCCAGCTACTCCAGATTTCAACAGCCAGACCCTCCCTCCCCTTGCAGGGAGCAACCTCCAAGAAAACAAAATAATCCCAATGTAATAGAAAGCAGCACCTACAAGACCACCAAAGATTAACTGGACTTGAATTATGCACCAAAGAAGACAGAAACAACACCAGCATTCCGATTCCATTTAGAATGCACAATTCTTCTTTTTTAGCGTCAGAAGGTTTAACAGGGAACATACCATTTTAGGCACATGAACTCAGGAATAAACACAATGAGTTTTCTCAGCATGGCCAACAGAAAGCTGCTGTCTTTCTGCACAGACCAAGGTCAACAGCTCCATGCAGTAGAGAGACACAGACTCTAGACCAAGCCTCCCCTATGCACAAACCTGAATGTTGGGCAGAACTAAAATGTCAGGTTTCAAGTTTTACATTTCCTTTTGCTTTATGGCATCAAGTCAGTAATGCCTCAGTGAGCAAAAGCACAGAAGCATTCTTATTGTCTTCTCAAACCATCATCTTGAAATCATCATGACCAGAAGTCAAAAGCAAACCTGTGTAAAGCACTCCCATCAGATGTTCCTTTCCAGATAAAAAGATTTCTTTGTGAAATTCAAGAACGCTCTTCCAGCAGTGATTTGGGCCCTTACCTGTCCATGTTAAGAAACTACAATTCAGACAAGTCTAAGCCAAAAAAAAAAAAAAAAATCTTCAAACAGGGCCACTCCAACACAGTCCAGATAGATATAAGCAAACAGCTAACATGACTGAGGAACCAACCATTGCTTTTTTTTGCAGATCTGACTACAGGAAAAAAAAAAAAAAAATCAAAACTTGGCTGACCAGTAGTCAACACATCAATGAGTGATAAATTTTTCATCTTTACCAAAACAAAGAATATTGGTATCTATAGATCGTCTCCACTGAACTGGAATTTATTTGCATGGTATAAGTCCGGCAGAAACAGTCCAGAAGATGGACAGGCTTGCTTTTGTCTTGTGGCCATGGAGGGGCTTCAGAAGGCCACAGGATGAGCAGCTGCTCTAGCCTGAGGGAGCTCTGCCAGGAGCTCAGACACCGTCAGCTCTGGGACAGGCCACAGACCTCCAGAGCCAGTTTAATGGCCCTGGAAGCCAGGGAAGTCGCTCTGTCATCATAAACTGACCTGCAAGGTACATGCAAGGAAGCACCTTAAAACCCCCAGCCAGGTCTCCCAATCCACCTGGTCAACAGCTAACAACTACAGGCAATAAGCACACAAGCAGGGAATGGAAGGGTTTAAAGTAAAATGCTGCCCACTATAATTAAAATTAAGAGCTAGCTGAGTTTCTAGATGGATGACACCTCCAGTCTCATACAAGCAGAATTCTTGGTAATTTTTAATTTGTAATACAGCTACTTGAGCTGTTGCAGAGATATATGTGTATATACGCATACACGTTTGAGTTGAGGCAAATGTGAAGCAGCAGAAGGCAGAGGCACAACTTCAGCCTCCTCCTGTAACTAACGCAATGCTGCAGAGTCATTTGTTGTTTCCTTCACATGACAAATGTAGGAAACGTCTGATTTTTGCTTCAGTGTCGTGTCCTTGGAGGTTGGAAAGGATGGTTTTAAAACTTATTCTGTTGCTACAAAGGCAAAGACAACAGCTTTGGGAAAATATGCAAAATGTTTTACTAAGAAAGACTTCACCTTGTTCCTCACTGTGTTAAACTTGCACATCCTCATGGAGGTAACAAAACAACCAACATGAACTGCTTTAGCCGGACTTACGCACTTGTACTTTATTCAAAACCCTCAGAAATTTCCTCCCCAGAAATAATCTCGAAGGCAGAAGGAATTATCCTCTTATCCAGAGCATGGCATGTGGAGCATGGTGGGGAGGATTATAGAGAAGCACTGAGGCACGCCCCTGCAAGGACACTTCTACCTCTTGGGCTAGTTAATTCTTAACTTCAGCTGAGTTACTAGAGGGAAAGGACAGGCTGTACACCCAGCAAATCTGTCCTTCACAGTGCGCTTGAAGCAGTTCAAGAACAGCAAACACCTTCCTCGAAAACACAGATTCTTCCGGAATGCAGAGGTTACACCCTGGCAATCTGTAACAGCTGTATTTCCCCCAATTGTATAGTAGAGCAAGTCAGCTGTAAAGTAATTATGAAGCAACAATGACTTTATGGGGTTTATAATAACTAAAGCAGATTAAAAAGAATGTTTTTAAAGACGCATTTCTTTCAATTTCCCATTGAAAATTCTCTATTAAGAAATACATTACGTATCTTCAGCATGGCTCTGCCCAAACAACACAAACATCAGAACCCTAAGAGCTGTAGTACTATCTCAACAGGAATCAAAATGCCACAGCATCTCCATTTCACAGAACTGTCAGAGTTGGAAGGGACCTCTAGAGATCATCTAGTCCAACTCCCCTGCTAAAGCAGGATTGCCTGGAGCACATTACTCAGAACTGCATCCAGGTGGGGCTTGAAACACTCCAGAGAAAGGGACTCCACAACCTCCAGGGCTCTGTCACCCTCACCATAAAGAAGTTTTTCTTCATATCTGAATAAAACTCCTTGTGTTCCAGCTTGTGCCCATTGCCCCTCATCCCGTCTTCAGGAACCACTGAAAAGAGTCCAGCTCCATCCTCCTTCAACCCACCATTCAGATACTTGTGAGCATTAATAAGGTCCCCCCTCAGCCTTCCCTTCTCCAGGATAAAGAGTTCCAGCTCTCTCAGCCTTTCCTCATAAGGGAGATGCTCCAATCCCTTAATCTTCTTTGTTGCCCTACGTTGGACTCTCTCCAGCAGTTCCCTGTCTCTCTTGAACTGGATGCAGATTTCTTTTATGCGAACTCATGCAGTTCAAAACTTAGAAATCAATAAAGTTAAGACAACTAGAGAAATTTCTCTTACTTTACACATTAAAAAAACAAACAAACAAAAAAACCCCCATCAAAAATGGCAAGCAGAGCTTCACAGCTCTAAAAATACAAGGAAGAGTGAAAACAAAAACACAGGCAGGTCTGTTCCTCAACTGAAGAGACATCTTTCATTTATTTGGTTTGTCTTAAATCTAAAGCATGCACCTATTAAATTTACTCTAAGTCCATGGAATCAAACTGATTTGATTGCTTCCACAACCTTAAAACTGTAAGTGTCTAGCCTGCCTTTATCTAATGCACCTTGATGCAAACGTGCTGAAATAAGTAAACCAAACAAAACCTCTTGCAAATCTATTTAGCTGTATGTAAACAGCAAGACAAAGCTCTGTGGTTCCAACATGACGGGCCACATACCCTGTCGAGCAGTGCCAACAGGATTTGAGAGTGTGAGCAGGGAAGAAAACCAAGAAGAAAGAATATACCACAGCTCCCCTTGCCTCTCCTGGACATGTAAGATTAACCACATACCCACTTCTTACCAACCCAAACTTTGACAATATTTGTTAAAAATTAAAGCAAGTTTTTATTATAATTCCCCCTGGCATTTAAACAGTTGCAACTGCATTTCTATCCTGTCTCCCAAAATACCGTGACTTCGCACAGCAGTAGGTCGACCAAAGCACACCTAGCCTGAGGAAGCAAGAACTACTTCTGAAGAAAAAGAAAACGCACCCAAGCACTGTCCCAATTTAGAACTTAATAAGGAGGATTGAACTTGCACAAAGGTGAAAATCAAAGTCTAAGTCAAACTTCGTGCACTCTCCAGGAACTGCCAGTAAAACAGCTAAATGGGAAAGCTGAAAAGTTTTTTATCAACCTGTGCCATTCAGAACCGTGACAATTGCGTCCCTCTTACCGTGTTCTTACCCTCTCTTGAGCAAACATTCACACTCATTCAACCACATGGTGTGCCACTTGAGAAAGTTGAACTAGCAGAGTAGAGAGAGCCATCTTTTATTTTTTTTCCCTCCCACAAAATTAACTCTCTGTCTTGACTTACTGCTCGGTCACACCGGCAGAAGAACACATGGCTGGAGTCACTGAAGCCACAAGCTGCAGTGGCTCAAGCTGCAGCACAGACAAACTGCTAACCAGCACCCCGTGAAGATGAAGAGGTATGCTGCAAACAAGGGGGTGGCCTTAAGCACAACTCCACTCTCCAGTCTTGCTCCAGCAAGAGCAATGGAACACACTCTTTAGACTCCAGTCACCACGGATGTATCAGGATAGCCTGAGGGACTATTTCACAAGCCAGCTTCTCAAATCTTTCTTTGCCAGAGTTCCTTTAACTAAAGGGAACGGGAACACCAGGCTGCCACCTGCAGTGGACAGAAACTGAGTTTAGCTCATTTAATAGAGCTACGCATGTGCTTATTCCCAGAGCGGGAGGAGAAGTCAGCATTGAGACTTTGGAGAAGTGCATTGCTTTCCCTATGTGGGACCCCGGCAGAACCCCCAGCCCAGGCGCCGCCGCAGCATCAGCACAGCAACCCATTTTACGGGGAGCCTCCTCAAAGCCAGGAATGTCTGCTATGAACCAGTTATTTATATTGAGCACAATCAGGTGACGGAGACCCGCGGCCTCGTACTTAAAAACCCTCCGACTGATGCTTCACCTTGCACGGAAACGCTTTTAATCGACCCTCACTCCTTTCCCGGAAAGCATCCCGGGCACAAAAGCGCAAAGAGCGGCCAGGCCG
>VZRU01019451.1:24104-34871 GCA_013398155.1 Pedionomus torquatus | reverse complement strand
AAGGGAAGGGGGGGGGAGACTCCGGAGGGCCCCAAGGCGTTTCTCCACCAAGGGCGCGATTGTGCCGGCGCGGCCCCCTCTCCGCGGGACACATCAAAGGGCGAGCGGCCGAGGGGGAAGGGAGGGACCGAAAAATGCAGTGGAGGGCGGACCAGCCGGCGGAAAAAACCCCAGCGGAGGGGCTAGGCCGGGCCGGGGCGGCGGCGGCCCTGTGGGGCGCGGCACAAAGGCCGTTCCCCACTCCTCCGCTTCCCCCCTCCCCCCGGGCACAGCCCGAGGATTCTCCGCCGGCCCCCGGGGGCAGAGCGGGCCCGGCTCCCGCCAGGGCCTGCCCACCCTTCCCGGAGCTGGCGGGGGCCCTGGGGGCGGGGGGCGCTTCCCGGCCTGCTCTCACCTCCCGCGGTGCCGCCCAGCCGTTTGCCAAATGGCTGCGGCCGCTCACGGGCCTGTGGGCGCCCTGGGCCGGCGGAGAGGGGCCGCAGGCAGCCCCCCTCGGTCTCCTGGGACGGATGGCAGGGAGAGGAGATTTATTTACACGTACATAAAACAGTCTGTAAAGTTTCTCCTCAGCAAGCGGCTGGTTTGATGCCTCCTTTTCTAAGAAACCTCCCCACTTGTTTTTAAATTTGTTTGAACTGCCTTGTAAAGGCAAATGGCAGAAAAAAGTAAATTGAGGTAAACTCTCATAAACTGTATCGAAGCAAGGAGTTTCCCCTTGGTGCAGAGCTCGCTGGCCCACCGTGGTAATGCAGTGTCATCTCTCTGTCTTTTCCCACAGTGAGTCAGATGGCAACCCTAGCACAGAAGATGAATCCAGTAAGGGGCAGGAGGATTTATCTCCTCATCCGCTCCCCAGCTCATCCGATGGTGTTACCAGCCTCAGCCTTGCCAGCCACATGGAGCCCGTCTACATGCAGCAGCTCGGAAACACTAAAATAGCCCTGAGCTCATCTGGCGTCTTGTTGAATGGAAACCTCGTGCCTGCCAGTACCTCTCCTGTCTTTCTCAATGGTAGCTCTTTTCTTCAGGGACCCAACGGCGTCATTCTCAATGGACTCAGTGTGGGGGCTTCACAGACAGTTACTTTAAATTCACCCAAAACTACGTCAAGTGTTGTGAGCAATGGGGTGTCCATTACTGACATACTGTCGTCTTCGTCAGAAGATGTTAAGGACTTTAAACTTGTTCAGGCTTCTGTCCCCAATGCCACGGCAGCCACCTTCAGCCCCAGCAACATCCCAGTCTCATTCCCAGGATTGATACCGAGCTCAGAGGTGAAAAGGGAAAGCGTACAAACTGCTGCTTCCCAAGATGGAGGCTCTGTAGTTACTTTCACTGCTCCTGTCCAAATAAACCAGTATGGCATTGTCCAGATCCCCAATTCAGGAACAAATGGCCAGCTGCTGAACGGAGGCATCGGTTTTTCTTCTCTGCAGCTGCCTCCTGTTTCTGTGGCAGCTTCACAAGGTAAAAGTTTTGTCTCTTATAGTAAGAGGTATGAGAAGAAGTTGGAATCTGGCACACTTAGCATTTTAGAAACCATGGTACTTATCCTCCAAGGTGCTAGGATTGTATCTGAGCCACAGCAACACACAGTACGTCAAATAATACTTTTTGCCTTCCTTTATATGGGTTCTGCTCGTGGGCATACTGTTACATGAGTCTGAGCCCCTCTGCTAAGAGCAGAGAAGGAGGTCTGGTATTTTGCACCTCCTTCATCTCATGCTTTTCTCAGAAGCCTGTGAGACTACTCTTCACAAATATCTGCAAATTTTCCATGTTTCAGTAATTCACAATATCTCCCATTTGCCATTGAATTATTTAATGAGAATATTCATGAAAATGAAGATTGTAGCAGTTGGAAATTGTTATCATTGTTGTTCTTGTGGTGGTTGTTTTGGTTTTTAACCAAAGCATTTCATAAAAATGAATTTTCAATTACTATAGACACAACAAGATGAAGCAGTTACACACATTTTCTGTCTATAATTAAGAAAGATTAAACTGCAGGGAAACAGTAGAAATACAGAATAGCTCGTAGATACAAAATGTGAGGGTATTTGGATAAACTGGCCTGAGTCCAAGGGAAATATGTCATTGCAGGTTCATGCGCCAGGTGTTCAGGCTCCTCCCCAAGTTTGCTTTAGTGTTTGTCTTAACATACCATAGACTGAAACTTGGGGCCAGCCAGGAAGAATTCCAGGGAGCGCAAGCCTGGTTCTGGATCCTTGTTTTGAAGCCAGTCACTTATAAAGCACAACCAAACAGCTTTGTTACTTATTAACCACCATGTGTTTGGTTATGAAAATGATTAAACTTGAATGAATCTCTCTAGTTTCAGGATGTATGTACTATAATGAAACTGTACTCATGTTAGCTTATTTTAATTAAATGTGTATAGGGAGTGAATTATTCTTGTCATTAAAGTAATAGAGGGAGGAACAATGAAGCCGTGCAAACACATTGTAAATGGGTCCAAAATTATGAAATCCTAAAATGTGGCACTTGCAGTCACTGGCAGTTATTGGTACGTAGTTTAACCAAGATGAAAAAGAGAAGACATTTAGTCTGACTACCACCTCTAATCGCTGAAGCTGTGTGTCACGTGCTTCAAGGCATAGATTGGCAGCCAGAAAAGGTGGAAAATTTCAGTCCCTTCAGTAGTATGGGACTACTGTATTTGAAAGTCCTAGGGTTCATAATAAGTTTCTCTCTGAACATTTCCCTTGTTGTTTAAAAAAAGCCCACACAACAGTTGCCACTGGAGAGTTATCTGCCGTATGTCAAGATCTGTATTTGGTGCTTTAAATTCTTTTGTTTTTTTTAACATGAGAAGGATGCTTAGCTGGCTGCCTATTCTAAGTGAAGTGTATTGCAGGCTATTTTAAGTAAGCTACAGTAAATTATATCTTATTGCCAGGTAACTTCAAGTTGCCTCACTTTATTCATTTATTTTACCTATAAGAGTAACTTCTTCCAAAAAATCATCGATAAATGGGAATGAATAGGGAGCTAAAATACTCCCCAGGTGAGAAATGCATCTTCAGCACTGTTCCAAAAACAATTCGTGCATTTCCATCTGTAGCCCCTTAAAATTAAACTGCTTTTGAGAAAGAGAAGTATTTGAAAGGAGACCCAGTCCCAAGAGCCAGTATATCTTATTTTAGGAATTGTTATAATGACAGTTTACATGGCATGTCCAGTAAAACCAAGTGAATGTCATCTTTGGGCACTGCTGCTTGCTCTGGATAGCTACAACATCACGCAAGCTGTGCCATGGCTTTCAGTGAGGGCAGGCAGTTGCTGGATGACTACACTACATGGTGGATGTGGTAGGGTTAGGTTTTTTAGAAATACGTGATAAAGCAAGAGGAAAGGCAATAACATCTGAGCGTTTGGCAGACTATCTAGTTAACCCTGCAGAAGTTACCAGATTTTGATATTTTATTTGCAGATTGACTCGGGTCATTTCTGCCTAGCGGTAGTGGATTTCATGTGATGTGTCTCCAGTTCCCACACACAAGCTGTAGTCTGTCACTGAATTATCTTTAATAGCTGCTGCTGCTATTCTTAGATAGAAATTGAGTGGTGGCAACTACAGAAGGCCAAAAAACATTCATTTTAATCACATGGCTGGGGACTGTTTGCACCTTAGAGTCTGAAAGTTACCTAAAATACCAGAACTTTTTTTTTTTTTTTTCTTTCTAAAAGCAGTTTCTATTAGTGGTTTCATACCAAATTTTTCTCACCTCTTATAAACACCACTGTTCTGTGTTCCATGGAATATCAGCATATGTGTGTACAGCAAACATAAAGAAGACCAAAATATCTTAACGAAATGCCTGCACAACTCTCTGCCAACTATAATCCATGTTTTCCTTTCTCTTGCTTCCTTTGCATTAGGTAACGTTTCAGTAAATCCCAGCACATCTGATGGTGGAACTTTTACGACCGAGTCTTCAACAGTGCAGCAAGGAAAGGTTTTCTTCAGCCCCCTCACTCCGAGTGCAGTCGTTTACACAGTTCCCAATTCAGGCCAGGCAGTAGGCTCTGTCAAGCAAGAAGGACTGGAAAGAAGCCTTGTGTTTTCTCAGTTGATGCCAGTCAGTCAGAACACGCAACTAAATGTAAACATGTCTTCTGAAAATATATCCAGCGGAGGACTCCAGTCCCTGGCCTCCTCATTAGTGAATGTAACGCCCTCACACAATTTTTCCCTCGCATCGCCAACTCTTTTAAATGCTGCAGAACTGAATTCTGGTATCCCGGAGAGCCAGTCCATGTCATTGCCTGTGACCAGTACGTCTACTGTGATATCTATCAGCAACACTAACTATGCAACCCTTCAGAACTGTTCCCTCATTACCAGTCAAGATCTGTTGTCCATTTCTACAGCACAGCCCACGCTTGGAGAAGTAGTTTCTACAAGCGGAGACCGTGTCAGCCACCCCTCTGCACAAGTGCATCAAGAATTTGTCAGAGAGCACAGGTTAGTCCTGCAAGCTGTATCTGATGTCAAAGAGAATTTTTTACCTAATTCTGAGAGTAAGTCAACCAGCAATTTAATGATGCTGGATTCAAAATCCAAGTATGTTATGAGTAACATGGTTGACACGGTTTGTGAAGAATTGGAAACAGACAAAAAAGAACTTGCAAAACTGCAGACAGTTCAGATGGATGAAGATATGCAAGACTTGTAACTTTTTTTTTCTTGCTTTCTGTTTTAGTAGATAAGTCTCCTGTTGAGGCCCTAACAAGCACCAAGTGGTTTTTTTGGGTTTTGGGGGTTTTGTTTGTTTGGGGTTTTTTGGGGTTGTTGTTTTTTGTTTTGTTTATTTGGTGGGTTGGATTTTTTTTCATTTACAGAGAACAGATGAACATTTAAATGGTCTGAATTGGTGGACAGAGGAACGGCCAGCAATGGAATTGGGTTGCCACACTTGTTTTGCATGCAGTATTCTCTTTTAAGCAGATTAGAGGAGAAAGAAAATGCCAGGGCAAGTACTGAGCAAATGGGTACAGGTTTGGCTAAGAGATACTACCCTGATATTTTAACTAGACTCCATAGTACAATATATACTCAACAGTAAGTATACACTCCTAACTTTAGATAGAAAACAAAAGTCTTGCTCTGAAAAGGTAGAAAAAATGCACTCGTTTTTGCTGTTTACTTCTAGTCCATGGGCATTGAGAGATTTTTAAGGAACTCTAGACGATACCTCACCGGCTAATTTTACGTTGTTTGAGGTTAAAAATGAAACAAAATCAAAAATAATATTCATGTGTGTGCTTTTTTTCCAGCAGATTTGCATTCAAACCAAGAATCTCACATCAAATATTTACATGTTTCTAAATGCTACAGCTAGCGTTTTGTCAATGCACCAGGAAAGCATAGTTTGAAACTCTAATTATGCAACTCAGAAGCTTTCTCTCCAATATGAATGTAAATACTGTTTCAGTTCTTATAAAGGAGACTTTTTTTAAATTAGTACAATGGATTTTATTTATGGTTTATGTTCCCTTTCACTTTAGTCACAATGCGTTGAAAAGGAAAACATTTTCTGGCTGTTTAATTTATTTTTATTGTTTGAGCAGGAAGTAAACATAGTTATTTCTGACAAGGTTTTGCTTTTTTGTAGGTTTTCAAGCAATAAGTAAAGTGAAATGAAAGTAAAATGTTAATCACACTGAAACTAGAAAATGAACTCCCGATCTCAAAAACCCAGGAGATCCCTCTCTACACTCTCTGTCTTTGTGTTCAGGTTTTTTTTGTTTGTTTGTTTGTTTTGTTAGTAATTTGCAAGTTAGTCAAACCTTTTTGTGTATTTTTTACAGAATTCCACGTGCCTTTCTTCCTAGTGGCCTTATCTTTGTTACTAAAGCACAGTGGCAGGAGGAATGAAAACACTGATTTGCAAATATCCGTCCTCAGGGCCAAATCCTGATCCCTTACTTCTGCAAGTAGACCCACTGACTCCAGTGTCCCTGCTTGCACAAGTAAGAAGAGTTTTAAGTCTTTCGGTTGTAGTGAGTGACATTTACTAGTGGTGCAGAGAGCCAAAGATAGGTCCTTCCACACCATGTCAGCAGGGCAGGAGGAGTCCCGAGAGGGACTGTGAGCAGAGCCATTCCGCTGAGGGAAAGGTCTTGGCTCCAGCCTTGGGCAGATGAGCAGGGAATGTTGGATGGGCAGGCCAGGGAAGGGAGCCCCATGTTTACACAGACCCTTTGGCCAAATAGCCCATGTGGGAGGTCTTCAGCTGCTGTTCAAGCAAGCAAGCTCCCATCCACGAGTGCACTTAAGTGTGTATTTATATATCCTTCCAGAATATGCAGCACGAGCGATGATGGTGGGAATTGCAGCTGCCCAAAGGGCTTGGGGGGGCAGCTGTGGTCTTGTCTGGCTGGGGATGAGTCTCCTCTCCCTTTGCACTGCACCGGGGACAGCAGAAGCAGGCAGGCTCTGGGCAGGTGGAACAGATGTTACCTCTCCTCCAGAGGAGTTTTTGTATCATGGAAAAGCACATCCTTAAGCTTTAAAATAATAGTAAGAGTGCAGATATATAAAATGACATGCTGTTAATCTTTATGGGTTTGTTTTATTAGTTTTTTATTCAAATGTGAATATATACAGTAACTAAGGCAGGTATTTACCCTCATCAGGAGCATAGTCTGAAGCCTTTGGAAGGCAATAGAAAATGTTTTCATAAATATCTGTGGGCTCCAAATGAGGCTCAGGACAAAACAAGATCACTTGTAAAGGACAAAAAAATGGAAAGGAAAGAGAACGGGGGTAGCACATCCCAGTCTGTTTCTGTCTTTGTTGGTAACCGGTTCTGTGGAAAGCCATTGGGGGATGAAGGCTTTTTTTTTCTGTGTGCCGTGAGCATGTCCTAGGCATCCTTGATACTCTTTTGCACTATATGAAATATAGCATGTTTGGCAAGGTATTCTGTGCAACCTTGAAGCTGAGCTCTGTTGGTAAGCCCTGGAGTTCACGCTGCGAGCCAGACCCTCTAGGGCTGCAGGGAAAATTGCAGGAAAAGGGAAGAGCAACTGTGCAGGGTGTGCACTTTGCAGCTGTACCAGTGTCACTGATGCTCTACAACCAGAAGTAGTCCACAAGCAGTTGGCTGTCCTCATGTGCCCCCAAGCAAAAAGGGTGTTTAAGGCAAGTGCTTTAAAATGGAGATTGTCACAAGCAGAACATGGAGCTATATGTTCCCTTGGCACAACTTCCCTTGACATTCAGGGGATCTCTGCCTGAGCAGGGAATCAGATCATCCAGAGTTCTCCTCTCTGCTTGTTTAAGTATTTGCACAAGCAAATCCAGCACAAGCAATCTGCCTCCCACCTCTTCTTTGCCCATGAAACCAAGATGATGATATCGATAACAGCAGCTATATCTGCTTTGCATGAATTTGTTCAACTGTTCGGAAAATTAGGAGGACCCTGTATCATTGTTGTATTAACACAGAACGTGTGTGTGGCTCTGAAGGAGTTGTTTGGGGCTTAGCCTTTTGTCTGTAAAGCTCAGACTATATTTGGAGGCAAGCTAGAGAGTATTTCAGAGCACTCTCTCAGCTGTTGATGTGATCAGGCCTCATAACTGAAAAGACTGGTGTTACACCAGTACCTGTTACTTCTTTTTTTTTTTTTTTTAATTTTGCATTTGTTGTGTTACTGAGGCTCTGAATTCCATGGCTTTGCAGCATAGTTGATGTGAAAACTGTATGTTGTTACAGTGGCACCTATCTTGGAGTGTTTGGTACTTCTAATAGGAGACTTCCCACTCTTCAGTGGGAGCGGAGGATGTACATAAAAGCAGTGGTTTGGGACAAAGTAAGATTAATCTATTCTAGTCTTCCAGATATCAAGTAACTTATTTTATTACTATGTTTTACTATTCCTTTCTCCCATTGAAAATAAGTGTCACTCCCTCCAGTAGTTACAACCTCATGTTTTCTGCAGGTACATATGCACAATGTAAAGACTCATTGCACGGTACAGTGTTTTTAAAATAGGTATTTAAATAGTAGTTTTACTCCTACTGTAAAATAAGGGTCAGTTTTTATTATGTGGCCCTCAAGCAAGCAGGCTAACTGCTCTAAATACACAGTACACAAGGCCCCAATAAGTGTCTGGGGCTGGATCTTTGGCTGCTGTAAATAAGGCATTGCTCCATTGATATCCAAACTGAGGATTTTTCGTGGTGGTTAGGGGATATGGGTGCTCATCTCCCACACATATGAATGGCAGTGAGCATCCAAGCCCCACAGACAGTCCTTATTATTACATTCTGTTGTTTAAATGGAAGGTATATCCATCTGGCATTCATGTTCCTTCTCCTTCCCTTTCTGTTATGGGTAAGAGTAAAAGATCATTTCAACTTCACAAATGTTTGTAACTTGTAAGTCCACTGGAAGTATTACAGGAAACATTGCCAAATTCTACTACTTTTCTGGTCCCAGACACAGCTTTGAAAAATATGCTTAAAGTTTAAGCAAATTCCTACAAACCATGATGTTAAAACCAACTTTGTTCTTTACTACTTTTAATTAAAACTGCCTCTGTTTTGCCGAGAGTTCTGCAGAGAACCAGAAATATATTGGATTGAATGCTCTGTCTGGACTATTTGCAGCATTATTCCTGTGGTCTTACATAAAAGAACATTTCGGCCACATAAATTCCAGACATCTATTGGCCGGGTCCTTGACTGGGCTAAACTAGTACGGTTCCATTGACTTTAATGTCCTTTCCCACCAGCCGAAAATATGGTCCATTCATTTCACTGGAGTTGGATCAGGGACAGATTTGGCCCAGTACGTGATGGCAGTATGAACCAGTGCACAAGGTTGACACTCAGACAGTTATAACCGAATGGTTACAGTCTATCAAAGCATATACCTCTTTCCATTTACTGCTTTACCCTGCTTGTGGATTCAGGAAGACACATTTAGAAAGCTACTTTACCCAGAAGTAAGGCCAGAACCGTCTTTATTGTTATTACTATCAATCCAAGATTAATGACAATAATGGACGGATTCTGACTTTAAGTCCTGCAAAGTCAGCTCAATAACTATTTGCAGTTAAACTAAACAAGGCAGAATTTGGCCCCATGTGCGCAGGACCTGGCCCTGTATGTAGATCTCTGGTGCCTGTGCACTTCTAGCAAGGGCAGGTGAACAACCAAGAGAGTACATCCCTTCAAGTTTTGTATGAAATATGTTTGCTGAACTCCTGGAGGCATGAATTGCCTAGTGTTTGTGGTCAAGAAGCATCTCAAATCGTAAAAAGAATAGTAATCTTATTAATCTGGGAAAAGTCTTCCTGGATCTTCTAGCAGTTATTACCTTGAAGGATATTTTGTACCTTATTTGTCTGTTTCATATAATTTAAAACTAGCTTCTTAAATTTCTAAACTCAAGGAAGGAGGTGAATCTTCTGACTTTCAGGATTCACGTTCAGAAGATGTTTGTTCTTTTGCTGCATGTGCTGTTTGTCCAGAACTTAGCAGTTACTTCTGCGATATGGGTTTATTGTGCCTTACAACAATTATGAAACTTAAGCAGAATGTATGCATTAGGAGGGAATAATCAGAAGTCTTTACTGCACTGTTAGATGATGCCACCCCAGAGTGCATCATCAAACATATCTGTGCTTAATTACCCAACCAAAGAGATCTAAAGTATGTATGTTTGTTGTACTGTAATAGGGGGTTGCGCCTGGACAGTTAAGTGTTTTATTTGTATTCTGAGATGATGTGAACTTATTTTTCTAAACACTATACTGAATAAACTTTATATTTATACACATCTTGTGTAAATATCTCTATTTGGGTATAATATGGGGGCTTTGAATTTTGTGTTGGAAAAGCAATCTGAAGTTGTGAAGGTGATGGCAAATGGGACATCCGTGCTCACAGGGAATTGATCTAAAGTCTACTTAAGTTGGAATGAGAGTTTCTGTTGACTTGAGTGGGTTCCACCAACTAGTTAGGGCTAATCAGTATTTACTCACAGCTCCCACACAGCTCCCATGGCATTGAGATGCTTTCTGTGTCAGGATTTCTTTTTGGGTAGGTAAATTCCTGTTTGCTGTATTTTTGTTCGTTGCAATTTTTCTTTGAAATGTTGCACTTGGTATCAGACCTGGTTTTGGCAGGCTTTTGAGAGCAGTCTGAAATTTATGTTCCCTTCATATTAAAGAATTAAAACACAATGTTACTTTAGATCTGTGCTCCAAGTACCAGAATTGGGCCACCCAGGATATGGTCAAGGCTGAGGTACTGAATGACTTCTTTGCCTCAGTCTTCACTGGCAAGGGCTCTAGCTGCACTGCTCAAGTCATAGAAGGCAAAAGTAAGGGCTCTGAGAATGGAGAACTGCCCACAGTAGGAGAAGATCAGGTTCGAGACCATCTGAGGAACCCAAAGGTGCATAAGTCTGTGGGACCTGATGAAATCCATCCACGTGTCCTGAGGGAGCTGGCGGATCAAGTTGCCAAGCCCCTTTCCATCATATTTGAGAAATTGTGGCAATCTGGTGAAATTCCTGCTGATTGGAAAAAGGGGAACATAACCCCCGAGATTCAAAAAAGGGAAAAAAAGAGGACCCAGGAAACTACAGGCCAGTCAGTCTCACCTCTGTGCCTGGCAAGATCATGGAGCAGATCCTCCTGGAATCTCTGCTAAGGCACATGGAAAATAAGGAGGTGATTGGAGACAGCCAACATGGCTTCACCAAGGGCAAATCCTGCCTGACAAAT
>VZRU01019451.1:7436-23336 GCA_013398155.1 Pedionomus torquatus | reverse complement strand
GGTGGTGAGGCACTGGAACAGGCTGCCCAGGGAGGTTGTGGATGCCCCATCCCTGGAAGTATTTAAGGCCAGGCTGGATGGGGCTTTGAGCAACCTGCCCATGGCAGGGGGTTTGGAACTCAATCTTCAAGGTCCCTTCCAACTCTATGATTCTATGAATTGTCTAGTTATGATTTTGATGCCAAAATGAACTGCATTTCAAGCCGACTAACGTGTCCAGGTGAAACAGTTTCCTTAACTGAAGCTATATATACATTAAGATACTTAACAGCCTGCACACAGCAGCAGGAAACACCCTTTTGCCTCTTATATTGTCCTTAGGCCATAAGAAACAAGATAAGGTTTACGAGATTAATATTTTTAAATAGTCAGATCTAGTTGCATATAGCTATTACATTTTTAATCACCAAGATATTACTTTTCTTCATCATTACTCACCATCCCTCCATCTTTCCCATGTATTGCAGCTGCATTCCACTCCCTCCGTGCAATGCCAATGAGAGTGACCGCAGTGGCAGAGCACAGCAAGGTGCCTCCAAGCCCTGGGAGCATCTCTACAGTCTCTGCCTTGGGGTGAACCACCTCACACTCCACAACTGCTGAAGTAAATCAGTTACCCTGGAGCAGCCCTAAAGTAGAGAAAGACAATTCCTTCTCCTTCCCAGAAGCAGCATACATGACTCAGTCCGGTTCGTGACACTTCCTTTTGCCGTGCTTTAGTTTTGCCTGAGTGGTAGGACTGTGAGAACATTTTCCGTTCCCTGCAGATACCAAATTGCTGAATGATCCCTGGACAGCAGTACTGTCCAAACTTTGCTTGGGGCAGGAGCTCAAGGTCTAAAGTGATCCTTCAACCTGGCTGTGAGCAGCTTCTCCTCTCATTTCTGCCCCATGACACAGCTGGAGGAAGAACCACCACTGCTGGGTTGGCTCCAGCTAGGGGAGATCCCCACTGGCAGGGGGTTTGTGGCTGCACAACGCTCCCTGCACTCGAGCAGACAAAGCACAGGAGTTTGAGGGCAAGCAAGAAGTCTCAACTTATGCCAATAACAAAATTCTCCTTGAGCAACCTCCCATGCAGTATGCAGGATGAGTCATGTCCTAACGGAGCACGTTCCTGCTTCTTTGGAGGGCTTTGCAGATGTGTTCCAGGTCACCCTGTTTGAGAAAACCACACACAGCCATGGCAGCTTCTTCCATGGCAGCTTGTGCACAGATGGAGAAGCGGGGGACAGCACCTTCAAAAGGGTAAGCAGCTGGCTCTGTGAGCTCCCCCTTCCACATGGGGTGGAAGGACCTGGGGAGGGAGGACCAGGGGCTGCCAAGGCAGTAGCTGGGATAAAGCTGATACTAGGGAGGCTCAGCAAGATGCGCAGTTGCTCCTGATGTAGCAGGGAGACGAGACGAGACGAGAAGGGAGGAAACATTGGAAGACAGCACTTTTTATCCCCTTTCTGGCGGAATTTTCCCTGCTGCCAGATCAGAAGGGAGCTTTTCTACTCCAAGAGGCAGAGGCTGGGTCAGTAAAACAAGATCTTAATCTAAATATTCACAGTTTGGAAAGTGGATGTCTCCTTACAGGGGGCTGCATCCTCTGTTGTGGTGATCTCTGGCTGCAGAAATTTTTGGCCTGGAGTCTTAGCACAGTATAGCTTGGTTATGGATACGGATCACACTTTTAATATAAAAATACATTTTAGAAGAAAAATTATTCCCAGAAACAGGAATTCATCTGCCAAACAATGTGTGCATAACTGACTTTATGCTTAGAGGTGCCAGAAAGTTCAGGAATGAGACCAACAATAAAAAACAACACACATGTGAAAAATCTACTACATTAAAGCCAGATTCAATAAAAATAGCACCTAGTTTATATGCTGCAGAAGCTGGCACACGCCTGTGAAAGCTGAAGCAAAAAGATAAAATGTTCAGAAGTTGCATGCAGTCCAGAGGAGCTGAGCAGCGCTGGAGCAGAGTTGATGGTTACTCAATAACTCATATACAATATTCTCTTGTGTAAGTACTTTAATTCTTCATCCTGCTACTTCTGGGACAGAAACACCCAATTTGGAATACTTCAGACTAATCAATAAGCTTTTCTGTTGCAGACAGAGTGCTTTGCAATAGATCTTCTGTTATCCAAAAAGGCTCCAGAATGTTACACCACACTATTTTCTTTTCTACTCTGCAAACTGACAGCCAGGTATTTCAGGGTTAGTGACATCCCTTATACCGCCTGCAGCTCTAAAATGCAGTCTCTCCCCTGAGGAGCTTTCAGTATACAGAAATAAAAGCCATCTGAGCTGGGAGGGAAGAGGATTGCAGGGAGAAGAGGTGATTTGGCTGCTGCGGTGCTGGCAGTGGGTAGCAGAGGCAGGTTGCAAAGCCAGGTCTCTGACTCCCCCTGTTGCTTTGCCCACTGGCTCACGCTGCCTCCCCAGGAGCCCAGTCCTGCTCAGACGCCCTGACAACAGCAAGAGGACTTGGCTGCTTATGCCAAAGCTGAGTTTACTTCATTCATTTATGTACTATGTTTACAGCCACCGTTCTGATGCTGACAGATTGTGACATAAACCTCCAGCAAAGCCCTGTCAATAAATAGGCTGGCCCTGGAGTGGGATCACAGAGCCTGCAAATACGCTGGCTCCAGAAAAAAAAATCTGCTCCTGCATGAATCACCCCATCGGGCTGATGCACATGCAGGCCCCAACAGACTCCACCATCACCCACTTCCAGATTAAGGCAATTTGAGAAAGGTTTGACTCACTCCCACCACATCCAAGGAGCTCAGGGAGAAGGATGCTTATGGGAAGTGAGGATGGGTTTGTCCGGAGCCTGAGCAGTACATGTTCTTGCATGTCCTAAGCCAATGGCTTCTTAAATAATAAATCAAGAACAAATGACAAATATTTGTACCCACATCCTAGGAAGATGCTAGGGATTTTGCTATTTACTGCTGCCTAAACAAACAAGGGCAGGCAGTATCAGAAGGCATTTCTGGAAGGGAACACTTTCTATACCAACCCAAGCACATTTGCAATGGACATAAAAATATACAGTTAAAAACCACTATCTGTTGTGTTGTGTGCATGCAGGTTGAAGTCAACAACGACCAAATTTAGACTGTCAAAAAAAAAATATTTTGAGGTTCATTATGAAGTTACAGAAGAGGCAGCCTCTGCTCCTTCTTGCAGGCATCATATAATAGGGCTTAGTCCCCAGACTCAATGAGTGAACCAGGCTGAGCCTCAAGACCCCCAGGCAAGTGCAGATACCTGGCCTGCTGCTAAACAGCACAAGAGCATGTTGGCCGTTTACTCAGAGCTTATGGCAGAAGAGCAGCAGGGGTTAACTGCCCTAATAGTGCAGTGCTTGGAGGAGGATCATGCTCCAGCAATATCAGTAAGAGCTGCAAATTCTAGAGGTGTGACATCATTTGCATATGGAGGGTTTCATGCACATAATACCCCGGTGTAATGACAGCTTCCTGAAGGCTGTTATAGCCCTTCTGTTTCTCTTGTATATAAATGTTCTTCCCAGACCTTCAAAACTGATTGTTTGTATCATTTCTGTTTCCTACATCCCCTGCAAGGCTTCATCTCCCCCAGATTTGGCAAGAAGGCAGCCAACACCAGTCCAGAGAAATTTAGGATGAGGATTGGGTGAAGGACCACAGCAAGTCCAGCCTCCAGGTCAGAGAGCACCAGGATAGTTCAGCTGAGCACTATGGCATCTTCCCCACAGCTCCATTTGCTTGGGATCCCTCAGGACCCCAAGGGGGCTATTTAGAGGCTACTCTCATTTGCCATTTTCTCCATAGCCCCTCAGCCCTGCAGACCTCTGTGATATAAAGGAGGTGGGACCCAACACTCCCCAAACCAACAGTACCTGGAAGCAGGCTGCTGATAGCAGCCTATTTCCAGGTATTTCTTTATCAAGAAGAGCCCCGCCTGCCTGGAAGAACTCCCAAGACTGTGGGGCACGCTGCATACCAGGCATGGTTGCCTTGCACCAGCCAGCAGCATCGCAGGATGTTGTGTCCCAGGATGGAGACCAGGTCATACCAACCAGCCCTCCCTGGGTCAACCGGGGCACTGCCAACAATTTACTGGCCCGGTAGAGAGGTGCCAGGCAGACATTTGGCACCTCCTGCTTTGCAAGGCATTTGGGCTGGCAGTGTCAGTAAACTCCTTCTGGCCACAGCTTCTAGGAATTTTGTGCAAACTAAAGGCAGGGCTAACCTGAGTATCAAGCCAGGAGAACTTCATCTCATTCTTTTGGAAATGTCAGTCCCAGCAAATGAGACTACTTGACCAGTTGCTCTTACTTTGTTTGTCACCTAGTAATGGCAGCAAGTAATGCTGACATATACATGGCTCAGAATTGCTCCTGTTGCTTCAAAATTTCTCCCCAGAGATCTGAATCTTTACAGGTTAGGTTACAAAAGCAACACTTTTTCACATGAACAATGCCCACATGAACAAGGAGTAGTCATTTGATGATGGACTTGGAGAATTAACCTCTCAGACTGAAGTACAGTGTAGAGAATATTTCCGTTCATTTCTTAACCAGTCTCAGTTCTTAGGATCTCTTTACAAGCTGTAATAAATGAACCGTTTTTGTAAAATAAACAGCTGCTATTAACATAGACTCTCAAGATTGGAAGGCAATAGAAAAGCCATGCATAATCCCAAAACTAGACAATACTCCTGCTTAGGTTTTAGCAGAGTCAAGTCCAGTGGAAGAAACGCCTCCTGCCTTGCAAGCTCTACTTCCATTATAGACACTACAACATGTGTTTCTGGACAAGAGTCTCCACCCTGTGAAACTCATGCAGAATCACTGCCTTGTCTTCCAGTTTTTCTCACCTCAGTGTAATTTCCTTAACTAATAAGCATGCCCTCTTTCAACATCCAAGATCTTCCTGAAAATACTGACTAGCACCATGCTGATTAGAAACATTTGTTAAAGAGATTGTGTTATTTTGACCTGGAACCACAAGATAATCACTGTTTCAGGAGAATTTCCCACCCATCCTACAGGGGCTTTGCCTAGATTACATTTCCTCAGTTCATTAGGGCATAGAACAGCATCAAAATGGACACAAAGTCTGTCACATCTAATGGCTCTTCCCTTTCCAAATGGCATATCATGTCATCAAAGGCAACTAGGCTGGCATGACATAATTTGAGAAACCCACTTTGTAGCTGGTAGAAACTCCTAGCAAGTCTGTCAGTAATGATATGTTCCGGCTAATACAGGATTGAAATCCCCTGGCCCCAGGTCTCAGTCTTTAACATAAGCAATGTTCTGATTTGCCAGCTTTCACAATTTATGAGCTTTGCAATGTGTAGTAGTTGGTGAGAGAGGGGAAGTAGACAGGGAAATTATGGCCACAGCTTCCTGCTCAACTTCATTCTTAAGTTCCTGTTTTAAGAAAAAAAAAAAAACAAAAATCTGGAGGTGTTGAAGGTCTCCAAACCAGAATACATATAAATATGGGTCTAACACATTTATCTATCTAACTGTATGTAAGTATTTTATCTCAAAGTTGGTGTTGCAATTTCAGAGCCAGCCTTGTGCCTTCCAAACCTTTGCATCTGACAACAGCATGTGCAACAAGAAGACACTTAAAAGAGCAAGCCAGGATATCCAAAAGATACTGTTTTAGAAATAAAATAAATAAATTATCTACAAAATCACAAAAATATTTGTCAAAGCTGCCTTGGATCCAAATTTCCATGAACTTAAAATTTGATTTCTGAGTGAGTTTACTAGACTATTTCAGTCTTATCAGTAAAGGTAATAGCTTATTTCTAGGAACCTCTGTATAACTCAAGTTAAGAAACATTTCACTGACCTAAAAACTAACCCCCCAAAGTAGTATACAAATATATTTCTTAAAACCAGCGCTTTTAAGACCAGTTTTGTTTCTAAGGAGTTCAAGCAAAATCTTTCTACATCACTGCATAACTCAGGCAGGATTTCCAAAGAATCCCATGCCTGGCAGCTCCCACCAAGACTGGCAGCACAGGCAGTCCCATGCCAGTTTCCTTAAGGCCCGCTCCTAAACGCACAACCTGCATTTCAGTCTAGCAGCTCCCAGTTGTAAGAAATGGCTGTCAGCTGAGATATCACCTATAGCAAAGACAAGTGGGAAAGAAGACAGGCTAATAGGGAGAGAAACCTTCATCATGTGCTCTGTACTAGCTACCACCTTCAAGCCTGACCCAGGAAAACTCATAAGCGTTTGTTCTCCTAGAGAAACTAAATCAGCTTTGGGATTTTTATGTGCTGCAACAATAACATGATGCTGCAAGAAAAAAAAATCGCTGGGCTGCTCAGCTTACTCTGAGTTTTAAAGCTTTGGCCCAAAATGATAATTTGAAAGGGTAATGATGATTTTCCTCTGGCCCTGACTTTAACAGGGGTTGAAATATTCCAAATGCTCATATTTTTGCAGAATAAGAGGAAGCACAAAGAGAAAAATGGGTTGTCCTTTATTTTTCAATCCTGACTCAGAGGAAATTTGAAGTGTAACTGTATCCAAAGATTAGCTGATGTAAACCACTGGGAACCAAAAATCCAGTTCCTAAACATCTGGATTTCCAGCTCCCCATCTGTACAATGGCAGTAACAGCGCTCCCCTCTCTCTTAGGGAGAGGTACAACTCACCCATGTGGGATGGCATAGTCAAAACATTGAGGGCAGACTCTACTGATGGAACAGATTATATATATATGTCATATTTACAGAAAACAGATAATATATATATCATGTGCTTTTAGGATGCTATTAAACCTACCACTTACCCAGATGAGTTCTCAAAATTGACTTGGGTGCTCAGTCCCTCCATAAGCTGTGCTAATGGTACCCACCATACTATTCTTGCCCACCTCTTGTACACTGGCACCAGGAAGAAGAGTGATCAGGGCACAGCAATAGCACTCTGGTACCTTTGAAGAAGTCTTTTTCTTCCTACTTCAATAACATTTGCCAAATTCTGCTCCTCTCCAGGCCACATACAGAGAAGGGAAAGTTATTTATGAGTCTTCTTCACATCTCGTTTGCCTGTTTGTTTTAGCATAGTCAAGAGGATCACTCTGTACTGGTGGTGATGGAGCCGTGCCTGGGCACTGCCTGGTAGTACATTTTAGGAGCCATTGCTTGCACAGAGTGGGCTCCTGCACCTTTCATTTCCTGCCTCTGAAATCTTTCAGCACAGCTCTGCACCCTACAACATGTTCTCCCCTCTTGGGTACACAGTGGTTGTCACCAACCCACCTGATGGAACTGCCTCAGCTTTTCTGAGCAGCCACATCCACCATCAAATAGAACACACTCACGAATCACCACTTGGAAAGTCTGCATGGCATGTGGCTTAATTTTCTGTTCCATAATATGAAATCCAATCTGAAATGGACAGATTAATTTACTAGTCTGTGTAAACCCTATTAATAGCATTTACTCTACTGTGCTCCTGTTCACATTTTGACAAATCTGTTTAGAGTTGTTTGCTTTTCCCTTTTCTCTCTCAACATCTTTGCACCTGAGTGCAGTCATGTCTTCATGGAATACCTGGAATGGAAACTTGTGCTTTACAGTCATCACTCATAATTTAATTCATGTCCCATGGTCCAACATGTTCTGGATCAAAGCATTAGTGCTGCAAATCACCACGGTGCCATAAAAGCTAAAGGGATTATATGAAGGGTCACTCAGCTTCAGTCGGGAAGGGCAGAGCGCATAACTATCCTCTCTCTCATTGTCATTGGCCTCTACACCTTCTCCCAGTGCAATGTACCCCACACAGCTCCTATCAGGACCGCAGAAACTCCGTTCTGCCCCGGCACCTTGGTCAAAACTGAACCCGATCCCAAGCAAAGGATCTGCCTGTGGGAAGGAGGCAATGGACAGCCTCTGGAGCCACTGGACATGTTCACACCACCTCCGCACACATCCTCCTGTCACCTCTGGGTTCAAGGTGTCATGGCTGCCACCAGGGCATGCCTCACTGTAGCCTAAGTCACCCCCAAGCTCAGTGTGACCTTTCAAAGAGAAGGCTCTCTGTTCCGCCATAGAATAAGCCATTCTCTATTTGAAATGACAATATTTACTTTTCCTATAGTGGACTCCAGCAGCTTCCTCCATTGCAGTCACTGTGAAAGGAGTCAGCACCAGAAATGGGAGAGGAGGACACAGGGGTTCCTATGCCTGGCTCCAACTTCCTCATTAAGCTGTGCATTAATTAGCTAATGCCCCTCCATGTGGCTGTCCCCTTATGCTTCATTTCATCACCATACTAGAGCCCTTGTAACAGATTACCTTTCAGCAGGAGCACATCCTTGGCCAGTCCCTCAGCACACCAAGCTGTCTTCGTGCAGCCAGGACTATGCTGCTGCCTCAGGGCAAGGAGCCTTCCCATGCCCTTGGGCCAAACTAGCATTTTCCAAAACCAGCCCTTGGGATGGTCTCTATGCTGTGGTTGCTCCTGGCCTCCCCTGGCAGGCATCCGGCACCTGCTAATGCATCCCACTCCATGTGCCAGGCAGAAGAGGATGGATGCAGGAGGAAAAGACTCCCCTCCACCCCATCCCCAAGGTGAGCAGCTCCCCAGACTTTACTGGCCAGAAAATTTAAATGGAGAATGGGAGAACATGAAAACTCTATCCCCCTGAAAATCCTCTCAGATGAGGAAGGGAAAAGAAATCTCTAAATCACCAAAAGGAAGGGCATTGAGTTAAAAATTTGTTTATAAAAGTCCACAGTAGGACAAACCCACTTCTGGCGTCCCTGCCAAGGGCTTCCTACTCCTTGTGTGAGTCTGACAGCTCTGCAATCATGACCCTCCAGCTCTCCCCTCATCCTGGGGCCAAGCAGGGCTCTGAAGTGCTTTCACTAAGCTCAATAAAAAGCTGTGGTGCAACCCAGGTCCAGCACAGCCTTCACTACATTTCCAATGGCTTTTCTAGTAGAGGGTTAAGCAAATAGCTTAAAGGATTTGAGTCTCCTTTCTTTCCTTCCCCATTGCTGAACTGATTCCACTCCCCATACAAAAAATTACGGATCTTCTTTCATCATTGTAGAAACTTTTCAAGGTCAATATAGCTTCACTCCCTCCTAGTTTCTCCTAAAATGGTTTGAAGTCTTTATTTACCTTAATCATTCCTGCTGGTTTGCATGAACGTTAGCTCAGGAATGGTTTGTAGTTCCTCAGTGTTGTGAAAGAAACATTTTTAAAGTTTTACTTGCACTCAAGAAATTCTCTCCAAGTTCTGTTTTACAAGGGGTTCTTACTTGTTACCTGGGTTAAAGCTTGCCTATGAACCAGCTGCTTCTTTTTAGACCTTTTAATCTCTTTGCAGAGGTGCCTGTTATGAGATATTACAATGCCACAGAGGGAAAAAAAAGCCCTCCAGAAAGAGGAATTTTTAGAGAGCCAGCCAGCCAAATACAGTATGTGGCCAGACAGAATCAAAAGCACTGGCTGCAGTACAAACTCAGGAGGCATCAGGCAAACCACCTCAGCCACAACGGTAATGGTTCTACCAACAAAAGGAAAGTAGAATACAAAATGGGGGAAAGAGACACCTCTCTTCTTCCTCTGCCTTCCCCACAAAAGACTGTCTGACATGGGTGATGCTTCCAGTGCATTTGAATGTGCCACTTCTGGAAGGGCAAATAAGACTCGCTGGCTGGGAAGCTCTGCCTTCAGTGTCATGCCTGCTTGGCCCTGTGCAGTCAGACCTCATGAAAAGTGATGCCTTACATACTAAGGGTTGGAGTAGGGGAACACCCCATCTCAACCCTCTCATACACCCACTGAGCTTCTTTGTAAAATCGGCAATGTTTTTATCACCTTTGTTGCAGAGCATCACATACCACTGGCTGGAGGCCTTGTTCTCATGTCCAGTTTGTGCATATTCACAGCCACCCCATGCTCATCTGTCCTGCACCTGTTTTTCCTTTAACAGCTCTTTCCTCTTGAGTGTGTTCATAGGGGACAGCCGTGGGCCCCTCTTTCACCTCTGCCTTCACTGGGCTGCCTAACAAATTTCTGCCAGAGACTGGCTTGCCCTGATGTTAAAACCTGTATAACATGACACCGCAAGCTGAGATGCATACATTAAGGTTGTTCAGCCTGGAGAAGGCTCCAGGTAGACCTTACAGCAGCTTTTCACTACCTAAAGGGGGCCTACAGGAAAGATAGGAAGGGACTCTTTATCAGGGAGAGGAGTTATAGGACAAGAGGTAATGGTTTAAATTGAAAGAGGGGAGATTTAGATGATATTAGGAAGAAATTCTCTACTGTGAGGGTGGCAAGATATTGGAATACCCCTTCTATGGAAATCACAGAATGGCTTGGGTTGGAAGGGACATTAAAGATCATTGAGTTCTAAACCCTCTGCCATGGACGAGGACACCTCCCACTGGACAAGGTTGCTCAAAGCCTTGTCCAACCTGCTCTTGAGCATGCTCCATCCCTGGAGCCCTTCATAAGCCACCTTCTTCTCCCTGTTGTTCACAGTCCTTGAATGAACATACAGGAGAGCTCACCTCACTATCTGCCAGGAAGTGAACTTAACTCTCCACTACTCTTCAAACCCTGCCTGAGGACAGACTCACAAGCTCCAGCTGCTTGTGCTGAGGCAGTGTTGGGGCTTACTGCCTGTCTTCAGGATGGATTCTGCTGCCTTGTCATGGTCTTGGCAGAGACAGTGATGTGTTCTCTCCATGGTCATCACAGAGTACCTCCTAATGTACTAATTTACTCTGCAATACCTGGTAATTTCAGCTAGTGGTTAAAAATGCAGTTGCTAGGCTTTGTTCTCATGCCTTTGTTATGGAAGACAGATCTTTTGGAAGAATAAGGACAGGCAAGAGAAGTCAACTCATAAGCCTCCTGAAGGCTAGTAGTGGGATTAAAAGCCCAGATCAGAACAAGTTTTCCAGCCTGACTTGTTCCAGCATTTGGCTTCAGGAATTCAGGTTTCAATCTCTGCCACAAAGTTTGGTGTTGATTCTTGCAACTTGCTGCAGCATCCTGGGCTTCTACTCCACAGTCATCAGGAGGTGCAGTGGTGCTTTATGGTCCAGGGGCACAGCTTGTGGAAGGCAGTGGTGTCACAGGGAATATCATCACTGCCTGATGTAGGTGTGCTCTGGGGCTAGAGACAGAGAGTTTCCTTCAAACCAGCTCTGCAAAACCTTTTTTCGCCTATGTGGAGTGTAAGTTTTCTGTCATGGAACAGCCTCTCCTCTGTTTCCAATGCTGAGTTGCACAGGACCCCATCTTTAGGGAAACTTCCACGTGTCCAAGTGAATTTTAACTGAAGAATTTAAAATAGGCTCCTGTGTACAGGACCATACGTTCTGGCCCTGTCCTCCATGCATAAACACAGATAAGCTGCCAACACACTCCTCAAGTGCAGCCTGCAGCTGCAGCAGTCCTGCTGAGGTTCACATGCTTGGAAAGAAGTTATAGTGGTGCCCAAAGTGGCAATGACCACACTGTTTTTAAAGCACAGGGATGCTTTGGAAAGTGATGGTGTACAAAAATAATAATAAAAAAATCCCAAATCTTTCATGACATCCTCTTGCTCAGCCAAACAGCTTCTCCAGGCACTCATCTATTACATCTAGTAATAAACATGAGTTTCTACTGTCACAACCTTACCTGAAGAAGTGTAAGCCCAAGTGGGCTCACAGATGCGCTTTGGGAGTAAGTGAAATCGCTGAAAAGCTCCCTGAATTGAAGGGACTTCACTTGGTATGAAAAGAACTGAAGAAAAAGGGAGAAGAGAAAAATACAGCAGTAGATTAGGCACTGTGACCTGATCTATTTGAGGCACAAAGGACATTAGACGGAACTGAAACTCAAATTTAATGAAACTGAGAGACAGAAAACCTATGTGTAACTAGCCTACAGGATTCACTGCCACAAAGTATCATGGAGGCCAAGAGCTTGTAATGGAAATTTTGGAAATATTTATACACACACACACAAATATATACAGTTACATACACATGCATGTATATATGCATATACCTATGGTGTCTCAGGGGTGGAAAGGACTTAACAGCACCATTCAGTCTTTTCCTCAACCAAGACAGGATCAAATAAACCTCTGTATTTTCCAACAGATATTTGTCTAGACCTGTTTTTAACAGAATCTTCCACCTCCCCAGGCAATTTATTCCGACTCTTCCATTTCTTCTTCGGCTTTATACACACACATATTTATCTCAGCAGACGAGCAAAGCAGTCTCTGATGACTTGCACATCAAAAGACTTGTTAACTCAGGCAAGATCTTTATTGTGAGTGGTGTAGGAGCTCAAAAGATCCCAACCTGATCTGAGATGGCAGGCTGAGTTTGTGGGACCTACAGATGGGGTAAGGGGGGCAAGTGGAAAAGGAAGGGGAAATTCATTCCTTTCCTTATTAACCCATCAGGTTTGGTCTACCGATAAAAGTGAAATTAACTATTGCATACTCCATTTTTAGACTCAAACATTAAGTTCCTCTGCTTTCAGTAAAATAAATACACTTTAGGCTCCCTCAGCAGCCACCTCAGAAGAGATGCTGTCCTGTCAGACTTAAGTAAGGCAAAGGAGGGGATGAAGAATGAGGCTGCGCAGCTGCAGTATGCAAATGGAAAGATGGAGAGTAGCACTTTTCCAGCCTGCCCTGGATATCTATTACCTCCACTTTTAGACTGACAATGCACCAAATGTTTCATTGCCTTGGGGCCTTACAAAGCCGACCAGCTTTTTTAGCTGAAAGCACTAATGTAGAAAGTCAATTGGGAATTAATTATTTAATGTGGTTCTCATTGGTAGAAAGCTTCTATCCCTCCTGCATCTCAGCTACCATTATACATATGTTGCTTTCTTCAGACTCCAGTGATTAGACAGCAGTGGAAAATTATAGCTAAATCCCGTTGCTACTTCCAATGAACTCCATTTAAATCAACAGATTTGCACTCAATATCTAAAAGCACAATTTAGCCCCAATGCTATTTAAATGTTATTTGTGACAAAAAAACACAGACAGATCTTGGCATCTCCAAATATGAAAATAAGTGGTCTCATACCTCCACTCCCAACTCCTCTCTTTGACAGGAAGCAGAAGACTATTCCTATCTAAAAATCCGCACAAGTAGCCCTATTAGTAGAAAATCAGAGCAAGCTCCCTTTAATGTGGCTGTTTGGATGCCTTGCTAGAGGAGACAGAAAGGTGTATCCCGAGTCCTCACCACATTGGTTCAGCTCCAGCTTCTCAGGGATTCTCAAGATAAGCATCTATTTAATTTAGACCCTTTCTAGTGATGATCTACATAGAAGCAAACCGTCTTTTTGAAGATCTCTGTGCAACAACTGCATGCCAGAAACTCCCATCCAAGTTATTTTAAGAGTTTAAGAATCAGGCCCTGTGTATTTAAAAAATAAAGTTTGCAAAATAAGATTCTGCAGCAGGGCTGAGAGGGGGCATGAAATTATGCTGTCAGCCACCATATATGGGAAAACAGTAACTTCTTCCTTACTGTTACCACCTCCAAATCATTCTGGATGAAGCCCAACATAGTTAATTACATCAGGAATTCACATAACATAATGTGTCTTATATTTCCAAACACAAAATATACTGGGTTTGCTTTTTTTCAGCTCTTCAGATGAAAGAAGTACGACTCTACAGATGTGCTTTTGTAAGATCCAGTGGCATGAAACCTGAAATACCCCAGCAAGATTCAGGAGCAAGAAGTTTTAATCACTATGGAAGCACAACATCTGATGGTCTATGAAATTATATACCCAGGTCTGAAAAAGGTAAACTTACCCATCTGGGTAGATCTGCTGATAAACAGAGATAATTCATTTTCTCCTGGAAAGCTGCATTATAAGTTGTTTGAAAAAATTAATCAGTCATTAGAGACAGATTTATTCTGGGAAAAGAAAGAATAATAAAAAAAAAAAAAAAAAAAAAAAACAAACCAAAAAAACACTGCTGGGAGAGGTACTCTGTAAGGGAAAATAAAAAGGCAGCATGTAAATATTCCTTTCATTTAAATGATTCCCTACAAATTCAGGAGGCAGAAGATGGGCTGAGCATCTCTCAGGGCCAGACAGAGTGAGGGTGGCCACAATGGAGGCATATGGACACCCACCCAGGGCACAGACGGAGCAGAGGACCCCCAGACCTCAGCTTACACAAGGTGACCTTTCCCCTCTCTAAAATTTCAAAGCTGGTATTGCTGGAGCTGAACAGACTGTGTGCCATATGTAACATGACCTCAACTCTGCTCTGCCAAGCCACTGATGGCATCACTAATGAGAGGTGAAAGGTCCCTGGCTCAGAAACCCACCAAGGCGAGGAGTGCAGGATGGGTGCCCTGACCCCGGTGGGATTACCACAGACACCTACTGCCCTGCTGCAGGGCCCGGCTGCCCTCCCAAAATTACATACACCGCCATCCAAGGGGCTGAAGTTCCTCTTGGCCCAACCACAACCGGCACAGTCCCCCAGCAGTATTTGTTCAGTGCCCGAATGCAAAGTGTGTAAACAAAGAGAGCCCTGTATGTAAATCCTGTCCCTGGTCCCTGCTGCTGGCACTGGCCAGGTGGGCAAGATGGATTTGTGTTTGAAGATGGCACAGAGGAAGAAGGGACAAAGAATACTGAGAAGTGACAGATTGGCACCCTCCTTGTCACACTGCAGCTGCTAGGATGAGGTGGCTGAGCCTTGGTGGGAGAGGGAGCAGGGATGGTGGGGTCACTTTGGTAACCCCCAGTGGCAGCACTGTCCCTAGGCTGCCCTCCATGACCCGCAGAGGGCCAGCAGGAGTGGGGGGGGGACGACCCTGGCAGCCCCTTTCCAGATCAGCTTTTTTCCCCTGACATTTTAATTTAAAATTTTCTTTTCAAATTTTTGCAGGAAAACCATTGCAACATCAAAAAAAAATCATCAACTGTGCTCCTTTTTCTTTTTCTTTTTTTTTTTTTTTGAAAATAGGAGGCTTGGGTTTGTTGGATTTTTTTTTTTCTTTTTTGCAGTTGTCTGAGTGTTCGGTGCCACCCTGCTCCAACCATCACCTAGGGGAAGGATGGACAGGACCCGCTCCTAAGCCCCCGGGTTCCTGCTCCGGAGGCCCATGGGGGAGGCCCGGGTCCGATGGGTGGGTGTCACCGAGGTGTGCGGGTGGTTGGCTGCGGTTAGGGTGTGGACACGCGGGGGGTGCGGGCACAGAGAGCTGTGGGAGTGTTCACACGGCTGGGAGTGTGTGCCCACGGGTGGTACGTCTACAAGTGAGTGGGATGCGCAGAGAGGGGGGGGTGTGCACACGCCCACGCCAGTGTCCCGTGGGCTCATGGGTGAGTGCGCACACACACGGGTGGGTGTCGGAGTGCCAGCACGCAGCGGAGGGCACGCAGCTGTGTGCGCGCACCTCGGTGGCGAGTGCCTGCCAGTGTAGGCACACGCGTGGGCGCGCAGCACACGCGTGGGCGCGCAGCGCACGGCGCCGCGGGGCCGCTGACCCGCCGCCCCCCGCGGGTCCCCGCTGTGAGCAGCTTCCGCAGGCGGGCCCTCCGCGCCTGCGCTTTGTCCCACGCGAGACCGTGCGGTGCCGGAGAGGAGAGTGAGCATTCTTGGTTCGTTTCGCTTTCGCCAATGGCTTGCTTCTAGCAGATGTGGCGGAGGTATAGCGAGGAGCCTCGCACAGACGCGGTACATTTGTCCCACCCGCTGCCGTGCTCCCGCCTCCCCACGTAGGGCCAAACGCCGCGGGAGAAGGGGCTGCCTTCAAGTCTCGCTGCTTTTCCGCTGCGATTTTTACACGCATCCCGCCGCAGAGAAATTAATTTTTTCGTTTCAAATACTTATTGCGACCACCTCCAGAAAA
>VZRU01019450.1:674564-706012 GCA_013398155.1 Pedionomus torquatus | reverse complement strand
TATATTATTTTTTTTTCTGGTAATGAATTGTATTTTAATTCTTCTGTAAGGAATTCTGTAACAAAAATATATGTGCCTTGTGTAGGGCTGATATTGATTGATGTTGCATTTAATTCCTAGAACTAATACCAAACATTTGAATAAAAATTACATGTTTACATATAAGTAAATATTGCTTTATTTACATGATGTATTTATCTTTCTGCACATATTCATGTCCTACTAAATTTGGTAGGATTTATTCAGATCTTTTCATTGGGAGCTGATCAGGCTATTAATATATGTATTAATAAAAACTTTATCTGTCTTTTGTTGAAATTTTTATTTTCTCTACAGATAGGCTGGAAGCATCTCTGTGTTCTAGAGAAAAAATTAATTTGAAGAACATCCTAGATCATTATTTAGCACTTCTGCAAGACCTGCCAGATTATTCCTTGTTTATTTCCTGGGCACGGTAAGTTTCAACTAGTCAATGTAATATCTTTGTTTAACCGTTTTCCAGAAATTGTTTACCCCACCTCCACTTTGGACTTCAGTAGTCCTTGAACATAGTAATCCTGCTTCTTTCCACTAAGTGATGGGTGTTTTTCAGTATCACTGGAAGAAGCAGAATCCTGTAAAGGAAATTATGTCTTTGAGGCTTTCATTCAAAAGCATTAAAAATAGGTATCTCCATCTCTGTGTTATCAGTAACTGAAGCAGTGGATCCCTGACAGTTCCAATGTACAATTACAAGGGATTCTTGTCACTAAGTTACTTGCATTGTTGCCTTGCTAATGTGTAGATGAACAGTGATACAGATGCTATTTAATCATCGCTCTGTTTTAAAAAAAGAAAAAGTAAAAATATCCTTCATGGAACAACTGCAGACTAATTGTGGAGTGCTGCCTCTGCTATTAAGTGCTGTGAACTATTTACCATGCTATGTTGGTGATCACAGCTGTTAATAGATAAGAATGCTTTCTAAATTACATTTCTGGACTTTGAACTTCATTTTTCATTATGCTGCTATTTAGCTCTTTGCTAAATCAGTCCCTTGCTTAACTTATCAAATGGAAATAACTACTATCAATGCAATGAAAGATGAAGAATTAGAAGTTTATAAATGGCACAATTTAAGTATTTCCTCTCCTGTTAGACATTTCATGCTTTTCATTCAAACAGAACTTGACAGGGACTTTAGCAGCTTGATTAAAATGGGCTCTAGAAGCAAACAACTGGTTTGGGTTTTCAAAAACATAGATTAAAAAAAAATATTTTTATTATAATAATAATAATTATAAATATTATAAAATAATAATATTTATATATTATTAATCTATATTTATNGATGTCTTGAATGTTTGATGACTTCTCTTTTGTGCTCTTTCTCAAATTTGTTATAAAAATTAATGCAGATACATATGCTAGGGTGAAGACTTGGATTTGGTCTCAAATGCTGTTTCTAGAGTATGCGCTATTTTCTGTACAGTAGCACTAACAAAATCACCTGAATTGTCTGGATTTTCTTTGCTATACATGCAGTGGTATTTCTTTGATCTGAATAGGTCTAAGAAAGAAACTCTAGGTGGGGAATGTTTTGGTTTTGGTTTTTTTTTGTTTGTTTGTTTTGTTTTGGTTTGTTTTGGTTTTGGGTTGGATTTTTTTGTTTGTTTGTTTTTTCTTTTTTCAATGTTTTACATCTTCGTTTCTCTCCTGTAGAAGCCATTCCCATAGTTGACACAGCAGTTCCCACACAAACCTTTTTAATACTGTATGATGTTCTGAATTTTAACTATTAAAAGAAAACATTTATGGAAAGGATATTTTCAACTTGAGACTTTTGCCTTGGAATGCTCCTTTTTCTCTGCACCTCAATCTTGACTAGTCCTACACAGCTAGTAAACATTTTTTTTCTTTTGATAAATAGTATTGATAAAGTGGAAACATCAATTGCAGCATTCCAATTTTCACTGTGATTTAATGGGTTCTTTTCTAAATATTAAAATAGTAGTGTTCAGCTGTCAGCTGGAATGATTTAGCTATCAATAATTATGATTAAAAAATCCTCAGAAATCACAGAGAATCAGAGGTTTTGAACAATTTTATTGATGTTTCTTTGTATAAATTAGTTGTGGAACATAAAGGCTTTGTTCTTTGCAGCAGCTGAAAATGTGATGTACTTAAAGATGTTTGACTCCTTGTTGTATATAATCTTCATAATGATAATTGATAAATGTACATTTCTTTAACCTCGATGCCTACATTCAGGTTTTCATTTTAATGTGTCTGTGGCCATTCAGTAAGTTTTGTCACATTTTTGAAAACCAATGTGACTGTCATTTAGGTTTTATCAGGTTTTGTGGTGACCAATTTGTGACTGCTATTTAAATTATATTTGAACTAAAATAAAACTATATTCCAAAAATTATAACATATATATGTAACCAAGACTTGTCTGCCTGCAAGGTAACTAATTTTTGCTAAATTTTTCAGGATTATGGCATCTTTGGAAGAGTTTTTGAGTAGACAAGAAAACTTACAGATTTTTGGTAAAAAGGAAATGGATCGTATTTTCCATCTTATAGAAGTCATAAAAGAAATTATAATGCTTGATTTCTCAGCTTCTTCAGAACAGTCTCTAATTGAAAATGTCTTGAATAATACAATTGTATGGATGAAGAACTTTTCTGAAGGAAAGGAACCTGCCACCAATTTCTCACTTGCAGTTTCTGACCTCCATAATAAGCTACAAAAAAAATTCAGACCTCTTCAGAGATTCTGGACAAAAGAGAAGACAGAAGTTTTCTGGTATATACTAAGAACTGTACTCTATGAACTTCGTCCTAGGATTTCCCATTTGAGTCAAGT
Organism: Pedionomus torquatus; assembly: GCA_013398155.1. Classification (NCBI taxonomy): domain Eukaryota; kingdom Metazoa; phylum Chordata; class Aves; order Charadriiformes; family Pedionomidae; genus Pedionomus; species Pedionomus torquatus. Next base: position 703,162 of record VZRU01019450.1, on the reverse strand, counting down.
GGAAGAGGAAGAGGTGTTGGAGATGCTATCTAGAATTATATTTTTCATTACAGAAAATAAAATCCATAATACAAGTATGCTATTGCTCAAAAATATCCTGACTGATTGGCCAGAGTTAAACATTTCTGCTTTGAACCATCTAAAACACCTAAGTGAAAGCTTCCTGAGGAATCTTTATGGGGTCAGATCACTGACTGATGATCATGTCAATGTGTCATTCAGCACAATTCATGGAGTGAGTAATGCCTCCTCTTTATTGCTCTCAAATGCAAGTTTTATATATAAAGTAAAAGAATTAGAAGAAATTGTGCAAAATTTCTTTAAAAACATACAAAAACTAAACACCTCTAGTGCAAACTCACTTGTTCCAATTCTTTTCTCTCTGTATCAGAATGATAATCTGGTCTTAAATAATGAGAGCAATAACACTCTGTTAACATTTCTTTATGAGACTTCAAAAGATATTTCACTTTTTCAAGTATGGCATGATTTACAAGATAAGGATCGAGTTCTTGATTTTCTGTCTGAAACTTTTGATCTTCTCTGGAACTTCACCAGTAAGTCTCTGTGCGAAAAATTGTTAATATTTTACAACTACACAGAGTTTCAGGCTCAGTCTCTTGCACAGGAAGGAACAAAAGAGATGCAAGTTGTCTATAGCACTCTGAGCAGCCTCAAAACTTTGTTTATAGATGAAGAGCTCCAAACAGCTGCCATTTGTTATTTGGAACAGTTTCTTGATATCTCCCAAGAATGCCTGGTAAATAATGGGTGCATTGATTTTTATCCATCAAACATTACTTCTGTAGATCATTCATCGGAGGTTTACAGCTTACTTTTGCTTCCACTGGACAATGTCCTGTCTAATGTAATGAACTTGGGAGATAAGGTAAGTGTGTCTTCTGCTTTGCACTGCACTTTTACATGGCTTCAAACCTGGACAGAGATTTTCGAAGAAGCATCCAAAATCTTACATTTGAATTCAACTTTTTTTGTGTGCCTAAGAAATGATTTGGCAAATCTTTCAGAAAGTCTTTTAAATCTAACTACTGATGAACTGTGCAATAATACAGGTGTGGTTGTTGTTGAAGCTACAACAGCAGCAATGAATCTATTAAAAATCGTATCTGAAGCAGATGATGATTTAAATGGCTGGAAAGATTTTGAAACTTCACTTGCTAATCTTCAAAGTATATTTGTCAATGCAGTTGATGTCACAAGCTTCCTTAAAGGTAGCAGTTTAGAAAGTGTTTTAGACACGATGGGAGTCATGATAACTGAATTGCAGAAATCTATACTGAACGTTGCTAATGGAGAGGTTTTGAATTTTTGGCATGATACTTTCATCTCAGGAGGATCTAAGGGAGAAGATAATGGTGCTGGTGTATTTTCCATTGGAAATTCCCTTTCTACTATTCTCAAGCTCTCCCAAAAGGAACTTGGAATTATTCTCACTGAGATAAAAGGCACAATTACTTTCTTCAGAAGTGTACTTCAAGGCAAACATATGGCTTGTATTGGCATTTTCCAGAATATTACCAAACTAATGTTGGACAGTAGTCTGAAAGACATAAGCCGTTCACAAACAAATTTTTCATCTCATCTTAATTCCTTTCTAAACGTTTATAGTACAGTGGATGAAGCAGAAGAGTGCAACAGATGGATACATGGATTAAGTAATCTCAGTGAGAAATACAAGTCACTGTCCCACCTTGAAAATGTAAAACACATTTTATTTCTACTGAAATCTCTAGGAAACATTGAGATGAATGCTAAGCTAATGAACATGATGGACTTTGTTAATTTGATTTTTAATTTGATACTCCCTGAATGTTCTGTAAATAATTCAGATGAGATTTGTGTAGGTGTTTATTTTAGTATCATAGCAAAAACTTTGGAACTTATCCTCCCTGAATTTTATGTAAAGGATGACATTAGTGTGCTTGAATTTATTTTTACACTTTTAAACAACTCTGGAGGGCAGATAAAAACAATTGTTCATGATTTAGTGGGGAACTCCCAGAATACATCAAATAAGACCCATTTCAGTCAGTCAGTCCAGGAATTTAACAGAACTTCAAGGATGTTCCTTAATTCTTTTCACCATGTTCAGCTTTCATCAGTAGAGCTTTGGGCAGAAATTAAAAATCTTCTGAAAAATAAAACTTTTGAAATCCTTGAAAACAGCTCCTCTCATTTGGATATTGAGATGGAACCTTTCTTGCATGAGAAAAATACCAGTTTCTCAATGGAGTTCTTTCAATATGTGATTACTAAACTTGACTCGGACTTGCAGGGTGAACACAAAACATTTCTCCAGAAACTGTTAGAGACAGCAGCTCTGAATATTGAACTGGTAAGGAAAACACTTAAAATTTTCAAGTCTTCTAATTTTACTGGCTTTCCATTAAGAGACGATAAAAAGTTTCTAAAGCATATGGTAGCCTTGGTGCAAAGTATGAGGAACATGGATGTTGAGTTCTTGATAAGTCAATTCAAACAAGTCCGGGAGAGCCTTGATAATTTCTTCAACAATATCAAACCTCTGTATATTGAGATCACTGATTTACGAATGTTAACAAACTGGTGGAATGCATTTGAGAACAATTCATGTAATGGGAACCTGACTGGCTTATGGCAAATAACACAAGTCTTTAAAAAGGATGAGCTCTATGATGTAGAAGAGATGTTCCATCTCCTCTTCGATGTTGTCAGCCTTACAAAAAGATTAGTTCATGGAAACATCACAGAAGCACTAACTGAAGTATACGCTTTCATACTGACTCAAGAAGCAAAAATGCCAATGTTTACTGAAGAGGAGTTCTCTAATCAAGTAGAAAGTCTTCTAATGTTACTAGAGACACTGGCAGATATGTCTGATAAACCTGCAGAGTCTTCAGTTTGTTTTTCTGCATCATTCTGCTGGACTCTCACAACAGCAACACCTCAAAATGATCCCACTTTTAAACCTTGTGACTTTGTGCATAGCAATTCTACGCTTAGTTACAATACATTAATTGAAGTAATTAAGGAGCTGAAACTCATCACTCTGGAGGATGGTTCCTCATGCACTAGGGAAGACTTTCAGGCAGATATCACTCAAAATCTGACATGCTTTTTTCATCAGATCAAAGAATGGAACTCTATTCTTCTGAAGTTTTCTGAGCTCCATCATGTAAATGGCTCAGTTCTCAAAGAGCTGATAGATTTTTGGAATGATCTATCTGCCTATGCTGTGCCATTACAGGTGAATAATACGTACTCAGTCAATTGTTCCTCCTCATTGAAGAGACAAGCAGCTTTACAAATTGTAGAAACACTAGCCAGTATGCCAGTGGCGGAAATAGAGATGGCCAAAGGTGTTCTTGAACATTTGCATGATCTTTATGGTGGTCTAAGTCAGAACATAAATTCAAGAACATCCTTTATAAAGACTGTTCTTACAAACTTCAAGAATATGACTGGTGAAGTTTCTGAACTTCTAGATACAGAACCTGTCCTTTCTTTTTTTTCCATAATTCAGCCTTTAATGATGCTGTCTTCTTTTGGAAACCAGACATACTCAGTCCTTATGACATTATCAGCTTTAAATGGAAACAGTAATGTATCTGATAACTATGAGAACTTCTGGTTTCCTATAGTCACAAGTATAGAAGATTTATTGGTGAATTCTAATGTTAGGCATGCACTTGTGTTGCTAGAGCAAGAGTTTCAATTACTAAGGTTAATCACTGGGCAGTCCTCTTCCATGGATCTTGATGATTTAATACAGGAGTTTAATACATTATCTGTAGATGCTGCGTTAAGAAATTTTGAAGATGTACAAGAGATTTTGAACACTATTCTATGTGAGTGTAACAATAAAAACTATTCTAAAATAATGTATACTCTAAATCTCCTTATGAATAATGAAGATTCATTCAACGACCTACTGTTGTTTGTCAATGACATCATTGACTTTCTGGAACTATTCCAAAATAAGTCTAAGGAAGATTACACTGGTGTGTTGTTTGTTGATGGTCGTCTTAGAGAAAAATTGAATAATACTCATACTGCTAATTCAGTTTTGCTAAACAGTGTCCTTCATATAATTGCTGAAATTTCTGTTATAGAAGAAGCTCTGCATACAAACAATACTGAACTTCAGATAGTTGACTACTTTGACTCATTTTTTGATAATGTACAACATAGAGAAGTTTCTACTCAGTCCCAAAACAGAACTATGGAGATCATGAAAGAGATCTTGCAAATGGTATTTCAGTCTACCACAGAACATGACAGGAACAAAATAACCTTCTTACTAAAGGATTTGCATAAGGATATAGTGGCAGAAATGAGGTGAGCGTTTTCAGTGTACTTATTTTGGCAGTGTGCTGATGATGACAGAAGGGCTCTTTGTAAACAGCTCAATTAAAACTTTTACTTATTACTGTTTTATTTCACATTTGTGTCTTTGAGTAAAACAACATTTTGTAGCAACTTATGTTTTTCAGGCCAGCTATACTTGGTATCATGTTGTGTTGCATGTACTGGTTTATTGATGTGTTCTTTTGATACTTGAAGTGGTTTCTTTAGAATTATTATTTATTATTCTATATTATTTAGAAATATTTGAAGATACCAACATTTTAGAATCCTTGCATGTTTGAAAACTGAACCCACAGTTACTGGTTGACAGCGGTCATTTTGATGGTGGATTTCCTCTGTGTTAAAAACTGGCTGGAGGGCTGGGCCTAAAGAGGGGTGGTGAATGGAGTCAAATCCAGTTGGTGCCTAGTCACGAGTGGTGTCATCCCAGGGCTTGGTATTTGGGCTGGTTGTCTTTAACATCTTTATCAATGATCTGGATGAGGGAATCAAGTGTGCCCTCAGCAAGTTTGCAGACAACACCATGTTGGGTGGGAGTATGGACCTGCTTAAGGGTAGAAAGGCTTTGCAGAGGGATGTGAACAGGCTGGGTCAATGGGCTAAGGCCAGTGGGATGAGGTTCAGCAAGGCAAAATGCTGGATCCTGTATTCGGATCACAGCAATACAGTGCTTACAGGTTTGGGGAAGAGTGGCTAGAGAGTTGCTTGGCAGAAAAGGACCTGGAGGTGTTGGTCAGCTGTTGACTGAACACGAGCCAGTAGTGTGCCCAGGTGGCCAAGAAGGCCAACAGCAATCTGACTTGTATCAGGAATAGCATGGTGAGTAGGACTCCAGAGTAGATTGTCCCCCTCTACTTGGCACTGGTGAGGCCCCACCTCAAATAATATGTCCAGTTTTGGGGCCCTTGCTACAGAAAAGACATTGAGGTGATAGAGCAGGCACAGAGAAGGGCAGTGAAGCTGATGAGGGATCTGGAGAATAAGTTAAGAGGAGAGGCTGAGGGAGCTGGTGTTGTTCAGCCTAGAGAAAAGGAAGCTGAGGGGAGACCTTATTTCTTCCTCAACTACCTGAAAGGAGGCTGTAGAGAGATGGGTGTCAGTCTCTCCTCCCAAGTCACAAGCAATATGACAAGAGGAAATGGCCCCAAATTGTACTGGGGGGGTTGAGATTGGATATTAGGAAATGTTTTTACACTAGAAGTTATTAAGCATTGGGCTTAATAGGCTGACCAGGGAGGTCGTTGAGGTGCCATCCCTTGAGGTATATAAAACTATGGAGCTGAATATTAAGGCATGCTTGGGAGTAATATTTTTTTTTGTGTGTGTGTCTTTCTGTATCCTAATATAGAGATACTGTCTTTGAAATGTCTTCAACTTAAATTTGCTGATGACTTATGCAAACAAGATGACACTTTTGGGGCCTGTTGTTATAGTGTTAAATTGTTCTGTTTAAAAAATACTGTTTCTGAAGAAATCTTTAGCTCAAGATAATTTTTGCTAGATGTTAGCCAGATCTGTTGAAAAATAAAATGCAAATACTAGAGAAGTGCTTTATTTTTCCCAAATGCCATAATTTCCCAAATTAGAGATTTTGAATAATCTGCTCTTTGTCATCAAGTCAGTATGTGCTGTGGGCTCTCAGTATTTCTGAAGTTGTTATGATTTTGCTTCTTTTGCTACAGTACTTTGTAGCACTCCTAAAGTCTTAAAGCTGATGTCTTGCTACCTTTTTTATTTGGCTGTGTTTTGATTTCTTTGTTTTGTTTTTAAGATGGAAGTATTATGATCTGATTTTGAAATAGTACAGCAAAATATAATAACTGTTAATACTTAATTCCTTATATGATTCATTGAAGACTACAATTGTACATAGTCACATAAAATTTTCTGTGGTACCCTTACTAAGAAAATAATGCTTTCTAATTAATCTTTCTACAGAGCATCTAAAATCTGCAAGATTATTCAGAAACATCTATATCCTGCTAGCTTCCTACTGTTGCAGAAGTTGCAGTTGACCGTTTTGAATGTTCTTGAAATCTTTTCAGGTTGGCTAACACAGCAGTGGCTGATTGGGTTAACATGTGTCTTAGTAATATAATGTTAAGATTTTACTCTGAGTAAATTTTTATAAAAATAAGTTAATTTGGGTGATGCCAAGCAAGGCAAACATACTGACGCCTGGAAAGTAAACCAACAGAGGAACATGAAAAACTTTGGTGCAGATCCCATAAAGGGTTGACTTCTTCTTGCAGAGGTCACATTAATTCAAAATCTTAATGAAAGGAAGCCTTGCACCTCCTCTTCTCATTTTTAGCCATACACTCTTTTACTTCATCCTGGGCTTACTTGGACACAACAGGACCTTTTTTGTTTGTTTGTTTGTTTGTTTTTTGTTTTTGTTTTTGTGTTGTTTTGATTTGGCTCTCAAACCCAGCAGAAGACTGTATATATGTTTGGATTTTGTCTTATCTTTTTGTTGGATATTTTCTGCTATGCTAGTGAACTCAATCAAATAACAGATATGTTTTGGGTTTGGTTTTGGGTTTGGTTTTGGGTTTTGTTTGGTTTGGTTTGTTTGGTTTGGTTTTGTTTGGTTTGGTTTGGTTTTGTTTGGTTTTGTTTGGTTTTGTTTGGTTTTGTTTGGTTTTGTTTGGTTTTGTTTGGTTTTGTTTGGTTTTGTTTGGTTTTGTTTGGTTTTGTTTGGTTTTGTTTGGTTTTGTTTGGTTTTTTAATGAGCCAGCGTTGCCACAAGGTAGCATACAGCTGACAGAAAGGAATAACGGGGCAAGTATATAAAGGAAGTGGCATCTCCCAGTACTGGCTATGTTGAGCTAGTGGATTAGCTAACTCTAGCTGAGTAACTTCAGCAGATTGTTAAAATTTTAATGTGTTAGTCTTATTTTATTCCTTGCATATAGGCCCCCAATATGAGCACTTTAAGAAAGGCTCTATATTGACCTAAGGTGTAATTTCACATTATATTTTCTTTGGGGAAACCAAAATCTTTGGTTTTCAAACTCCATATTTTAACCTAGCTATGCCTAGAATTGTTTGTGAAGAGTGATTAGGAGGCATTAACCTGTTGTTCTAGCACAGGGGATGAGATCAGTAATATCTTACACCAACTTCATTTCCCAAAGAAAAGTAAAATCTAATTGCAACTCAATCCTGACTATCTTCTCCCCTCTCCCGTGACTGAAGTAGTTCTCAACGAGTAAAACAGTAGTAATGTTGAGCTCGGAATAACATACTGAAGATGTGTGCTAGGTACCTGTGATCTGTCTTTGACCTCTAAAGAACAGTCTAGTTATTGACAAAACTGAGTTAACTAACTACATTTTTGTCATTCTTATTTCAGTACAACAGTCATAGGGAAGTTTCATTTGATGCAGAAAACATTATGAAACCTAATGACAAAAAATGAAAGCTGCTTTATTTGTGTTTCTGACTTGCATTGTATTAGTTCTGTGAGCAAGATAAAGATTTGCTTGTTTTAAAAACAGTCGTGAATATCTATTATTCTTGCTTCTTTGACCCATGAACCAAGGACAAGGGAAAAAACAAGGGGGGGAAACTGAACTTGAGCCTTCCATAAACCAGAACTCAACTGTCAAGCCAAATTCCTTCCCTGGACCTCAGTACAAATCCACTGCAGGCAAGGGAATGGAACATTTTTCCAGGGACATGGGAGCCATAAGCTTGAGTTGAAACTTTTGTTACAGATAATCAAGTGATAAATATCCTCTATATGGATTCTTTATCCCTAGATATGCAAAATGTCTATGTAATGCTGTTTTCTTCCCCTTGCAGCTGGGGTTTGAAAGTTACTACTGACGGGAGAGTAAGTAACACCCTGATGTTTCCAAAGGGAAATAGGATCAGGGGAGCTTGCCTGAGGAGGTAGATGTGGTTAGTATACACAGCTTCTCAGTTATGCCCCTTGCTCACAAAGAGCAAAAATGAAGTTTTCTTCTCTGGTTTTGTAGCATGTATTGCTGTTCTTGTTATTGATCAGGAAAGTGTAACGGAGGAAAGTAATGGAAATCAAATCAAACTAGCCTTTTTTGCCCTCTGCAGTATAAATAAATTTAGCTGGAACTATTTTTCAGTGCCTTGACACATCAGACTTTATTTGCTTTTAAAAATGTCACTGTCCCTTATTATTTTGTTAACTTTTCATCTGATTACAATATTTTATTTTTTTTTTTAACTAATTAAGCCTGGACATTTTCTCTTACAGAAGAACCAGTTGTCATTGGCAACCTTTTCTGTGCTACAGCATGTAATGATGGATTAACAAGTCACATACTCCTTTCTGTCATTGAAGGAATCACTCTAGTCCAAGATCATTATCAGGTCTGGGTGGTTTCCATGCCTTTAATGCATGTTCTTTACAACATGCATTAAGCTTTTGAAACTAATGAAAATGTCTTCTTTTTTCCCTATTATCTGAATGAGTCCCCACAGTAGCTATACAAAGCTGAGATTTGTATGGGTATTGCTCTGATATTTTTAATAATGAACCTGGAAGGAATTCCTTAAGTAAAGGTTTGTGAGCTTTGAAAGCTGTAAATATAACTAGAATTACTAGAATTCCTATGACTAGAATAACTAAATTGCCATTCAGTACCAAACAGCAGCCCATTTCTAATTAGTGTAAATTTTGTGATATTGCTATGATTTCATGAGTCAGAATAGATTCATACTTTTAAATCTTCACAAGAACAGCTGTGAAATCAAGCTAGTTACAAATAAACTTCTTGGCCAGAGTCATTCAGGCTAAAATACCAACTGTGGTTACCAGTGGGGGTCAGTCTGTTTTTCTTCAACAGTGCATGAAATTATCAGCAGGAGCTGATAATTTGGCATTTAGAGACTCATCCAGAGTTCAAAGCAGGCCTTTGGGTAGAATCTACATGTGTCCACACACAAACAAAATACTAAGGTAATGGTTTTAATATAGAATTTGCCTCCTCTTTATTAAGTAGCTCTGCTAATTTATCATATAGGAACAGCAATGTTGTGAGGTAAATGGATGTCAGAGGCATCACTCATATCTCAAAGTACACTTTTGTAGAGAAAATGTCTCTCTAGCCACTGCCATTCAATGACCTACTTCTGCAAATATTAAAAAAAAAACCTTGCAAAATCAGAAACGTGAATATTCAGGAGAGAATATAAAAGTGAATACTACATAAGATATAATTGAAGAAAAAGTTTGGCTATTGATGTACAGATTTTTTTGGTTTACTGAATGGAAACTAATGTTGCTTAGAAAAAAGTTGGCGAAAAATGTAAAAATGGTCAGCCAAATAAAAAAAGAAAAGAGACTATTTCATTTTGAAATTAAATTGAAAATTAAAATTTTAGCACTTCTTTTAATGGCTGAATCTCCTTGATAGAGTAGGTCAAATTCATAATATTTTTGATTGGTTTCCAAAACTCAAGTCTTTGAAAATTCCTTGGTTCTTGAACATCTCTCACCCAGTTTCAATTACAAATACAGTGAGTAAAAGAGTATTAGTTACCCATATTCTCACTTGAAAATATGCATAATCTAGTTGCCAAGACCTGCTACAAGCAAAATCATAATCTCATTAAGTTGCTAACCATATGATCACTGTGCTTTGCAGGATATTGAGAGAATGTGGCCTTCTTTCAACATGGGGGATTGTGAGAGCATGGCATATGTCAACCGAAAAATTGCCAGTACTTTTGAGAGCTTTCTGAATTACTTACAGAACAGCAGCAGTGGCAGCTGTGAATGTCAACTAATGTTGGGGAACACACAGAGACGACTGCAAATGTAAAGCCCAAACGGTTCTTGTTAAAGAGATCACTTTCTGCTTATGTCTGTGTTCTAAATTATGTAATTACAGGAGAAATACTCTTTATCATAGTATCTTTAAGCTTTGTTCATTAAACTGAAAATTGAGTGCACATAATGCACAAATTATTTAAGCAAAATTCTGGATATTTCCAAAAGCTCTTACACTTCTGCTGAGTACTTGCAGCAGATCTTGCTGGTCCACCAAGAGAATGCTTTGAATTACAACTAAGAATATTTTCAGTTTTTATTGACCTCAACTAGGTAAAAACTTTGAACTTTGATATCTTAATTTTTTATTAAAAGGTGTTTTTGTCATGGCCTTGTTCTCTCAGCAGCTTGGATATCTTTTGTGAAACATTGAACATTTGGATCAGTTCAGCAGTTCAAAGAGTCAGAAAGATAGGATGATGCTTGTAAATTGACAGTCTTGAACTCGAAATAATTTCAGATATTTGTTATTCTTTTGAGAAAAAAGAATAGATTTTGAGTAAATTAAAAGAAAACTGCTACTACAGGGTATTTAAAATTTGCTGTCAGTTAGAAGTAGCCCTTGTTGTAATTGTTGCTATGCAACAATTGGATTATTTTCATAATGGGCTTGAATGATCTATGTGAATTACTGTCATCATACAGAAGAATTTGTGCTTAGATGTTGCTGTTATGGATCATAGAGTCATGCCCAGTTTTTGAATGGTAAATAATACCTTACGTGTGTATTTTTTTTTATTGCTTAAATTACAATTAGATAGTTCATCTTGAACTTCAATGCTTTGTATCTCTAGGTTTTAAAAATGTGTGTTCAGTAAGAAACATGGAAGTGAGACATTGCTAGACCTGTCCTTCTCCATAACCTACTGTTTGTCAGAGCACTTAGCCATCATGGGAAGATCTCTACATTTGCAATTTCATTTATACATGAAATACGATGACTCCCGCACCACATAAATACAGCATGGGAAAGTCTGTAGAAATGCTTACTGAATGCACAGTGTATGTACGTAGAGCATAATGTGACCCTTTTGTCTCGTTTAGTGGCTGTTTCTCTATTCAAGTAACTCTCTTTATGTTATTGTGTCAATGACTTAGTTCTGAATACTTGTGAAACCTAAGGCTATCATTTCAGGGTGGCTGACAATTTGGAGCTACAGTTGTCAGAAAATCCAGCGGCAGCTTTTCTCAGCAATTTTAATCTTCTGAATGGTGGGTTCCAGTTTTCTTCACTTTTTTTGCAAGTCACTGTTGTGTAATTTTGCAGGACAATAACTTTTTCATTGTTCTTCAAAGTGTAAAGGGATAATGCTTATGGACACTATCATAAGATATATTTTCATTATACACATGTACACATATGTGTGCTTGAGTTGGCACAGGATGGCATAGGTTATCCTGTTAGATAAAGCCTGTCCCAACAAGGTGCAAAATTTCATTAGAAAGAAGAGGGAACTTAAATTAGTGAAAAAAAGAAAATCTTAAAGGGCTAATGGCTGCTTCACTAATTTTAGATGTTCTCATAACACAAGGATGTGGTATAACCTGTGCTCTTGTAGGATAATGGAAACAGATGCACAAGCCCTTCAGTCTGCTAGGAGAGCCACCTTTACATTTGAAGCAGAAGTCAATTAACATGATATGAAGCTTTTTTGTCACCCCTCAGAATAAATCTGACTAAAAGGATAACCTGTGGGAAATTTAATTAAGCACATTGGTACTATTTTTCTTCTCTTCAAGGTGTGAAAGTCAAAGAGTGTGTGCAGAATCTTACTCAGTTCAGGCTGGACATTGATTCTTCTGTCAATATTTCTGAAGAAACTATCAATACCATCTTGGAAGCCAGCATCTCTCATTCAAAGGTAAAAGACTGAAAAGAGGTGTTAGTTTAACAGGTCAGTCTATGGCCTGATGTGCCAGATGAAATAAAGCAAACTACCTTGTTTGTGTCTTTTATTTTCACTTGTCACTGCTATGTGGAATAATATTGTGAAGCATCAAGAGATCGGTTTATCCTAGCATAGTCTTCCAGTTTAAATGGCACCAATTCATTACTTGCAGTAGTGTTTTAACCCCTTGTACTCACATGGAATTTGAAACTTTGCTACCTTGCTACTATATAAAAGCAAAGGATTCCTGGAGAAATAATTTTGTATCTTCCCATCTTTGATCCTTTCAGTACAGAGTTTTCTGATTATTTATTTTTTATTTATTCCTTTCTGTGCTCCTCACTATTCTTACATTTCCTTACCACTGTACTGCCTTAACTCCACTTTATTTAGCTAATGTCTCTTGAGTCTTATCTGAAGGGTATATTGTGTAAGTTTGCTGAGTTAAGGACTGTGTGCTATCATTTCTGCGGTTTCCTATGATGAGTAGAAATAATGAAAAATGCCACCTAAATTACAGGTTCTCTCTTCTGTTAACGTTTGCATGACTGAACAGAATTGGAGTTACATTTATTATAAACTATTCAGGTCAATCGAGCAGCCACTGGGTGTCACTGATGCTCCATTTGCAGAACGGTTGCAAGGTCATGAAAAGTGTGGCTGTTAAAAAGGCAGTGGAAGCGAGTGATTCAGTTAAATGGGATTCATTGCATCTTTGATCTTTTGAAATAATAATGCTACTTGACTGATTTTTCAGATGACTTTCTAGCCTTATGTTTTGTGAAAGTCCTATGTAGAGTTCATAAATATGCACACATATCACATTTGCATATCTTTACAGAACTTTTTGTTTGCCTAAGTGCTTAAATCCTCCCCCTCTACAGCTACAGCATTAAAGCCTATGTCTCCTACTGATTGTGCAAGATGCACATGCCCTTTTTTTAAGCTATAATTTAGCATGTCCGTTATGTTTATTGTCTATGTAGCCACAGTCTGATAACTCTAATGATAGTTGCAGGCCCATTGCTGTCCTATATTTCTGTGGTTGAGTGCTACTACTGTGATTGTTTCTGGAATGGTAAGAGTAAGCCTGCGAGTTGTTTGTGCTTGTTGCACTTTACCCTTAATTTCTACCACATTATTATGCTTTGGTAAAGTTTATTGCCACGTGATTAAGTGTTGGAAACTGTTCAAACCCTCTAACCTGAAGACCATAAGCATCCCTAAGGAACATAGGAGTTTGAGTTAGCTCTGATATAAAGCTGCAAGGAAAGTTCAGAGGCATGTAATCCACTAGATAAAATGCCAAACGGGTTTAAAAATGAACTAAAATGGTGATATTCCTGTGGCTCATGAGGAAATAAATTGCAAATTGTATCACAGAGTCAAATTTCCTCAAAAAAAAATTTGTCCAAATCAGTATCCTTTTATGCTGCTAGTAGAATTATATTTATATTAATATTCTGTTCCTTGTATATGAACCAAAAAGGTGAAAATTTAAATATATAGAAAATCCTTTGCAATCACAAAGCCAAAATTCTACTTGAGAAAAAAAAATCTGAAAGTCAAATTAATAAATTGGAAATGAAAATGTTCATATAAATGAAGGATTTAAATTGCATATCTTGACCAGCTTTGGCTCTGAATTTTGTTTTCCTGGGAACCCTCTTCCTCACTGAGTACTGTTATTAGCTACAGATGCATTCCGTGGAGGCAGTACAGGTCGGTTCTGTCCCAGGGAGTAGAATGGAGCTCACGGTACTGTACTTTGGTTCCTACAGGATTCAAACTTGTAATTTTTTTGGACTTGCTGCCACTTGGGTTTTTTTAGGCATTTCAGGAGAAAGGGTAGCTAAGAACTCCCAAGATATATGGGTTGCAACCATTTGTCTCTTGGTATGATATTTTTGCAGGAAGAAACAAGCCATTGTTATCCAAGGAGTTCTTATGGTAGTTTTGGTCAAGGTCTGCTTACCCGTCCTTTCATCCGCTATTAAATGACAACACTTCAAAGGAGTGTTGAACTGAGAAATGTGAGCTAGCTCAGTCAGCATTGTGCTATATAGACATCCCTAAGTGTTAAATATGTGTGTCCTCCATACAGGAGGAAAGGAAAGGAAGGAAAGTCCATATTGCTGGATTTTAGTGATTCATACATCTAGGCTTTGAACCCTAAGTGGTTTTGCAACAAAGATGTATATCTGCTAGAATAGGTGTGTTTTAAGTATGACTGCTTATGGTATGATTGCTCATAAACCGAATGATTGACCTGTTCACAAACAAAAGAAAATCTTTATAAGAAATATACTTCATTTCTTTATATGCACATAGAATATAAAGTAAGAACATGTAGTTCTTATATAGAGTTCATAATTTCAGGTCTGTTGATGACTGCAAATTGTCATGTTACTGTGACAAATGCTCACCTTATTGACTAGAAAAGAAGATGATGCATTTCAGGGAGGAAAAAAAAATCTAATACACATACATTATGATAGGTTTTTTACAGTGCCATTCCGGTAGCTTTAACTGGAAGATGTGATGAAGAAGTATTTAGCCTGCTGCTAAAGCTACCTGAAAACAATAAAACTTCACTGGTAGTAGAAGAATTATGTTCTTTACCAGCACTGGACTTGTATACCATGTTTGTAACGATTATACAACATTTGGATTTACGTCGTATCATTTACAAGGTAAGATGGGGAAAAAGAGATTCAGTTCCTATGTTTTTCTTTTGAAGATAAATAAATTAATAATGTCTATTATGTTCTTTCTTTGTGTAAGCAAACCCTGGACATATGGTATTTTTTGGCCTTCATTTAGCTGCACAAACAATTGAAGAATAGGGTTGCTAGATGCTACTGTATTCCATTTCTTGCATTCTGATGTGAATTGCCACTGAGGAGTTAATTATATAAGGTTTAGACAAAACACAGAAGGTCAGAGACATAGCTTTATTAATCTTTAGCACAGTTTGTAGTTCATGCAATTAGTCACTTCTGAATTTCTAAGTGTGGAAGACTGATATGGCATCATTGGAACTAAAATAGACCTAAAAGATAACCATTACAAGAGTTGCAAAATTATTTTTTAGGAAAAATTCATAACATTCTGGATTGCATTTTATTTGTTGCAGAAATCATGCTGGTAATTCAAGTGGCTCATTCAGGAAAGAGCTTTACCAGCTCTCAGGAGGAATCTCCCTTATAGAGCAAATTTCCTATATTTTATATGACTCAAAATGACTTTGAGAAGAATAAAACAGCACCAAAACTATAATGATAAGGATATAGAAGTCTGTAGCAAAACTGTGTTAAATGTACAGCTGTGGATAATCTGGGATTTAGTGTGGGTTTTCAGTGAAGTAATATTTTCACTTGTAAGGGCAAAATTACCGGATGGGATTTCTGATAGCAGATATTATTTCAGTTCTTGATTGACAGAACACAAAATGGTTTAAGTACAAATAGTTGAAAAAATAGTTATTGGCAGAAGAATACTTTGTTTTAAAACTGTAGATGCCAAGTTGTATTCTGGAATACTGCATGTGCAGTTAACAGTTTGGCCACAGTTTTAAAAATAAGACAATTTTCCAGAATAGGTTAAGATGTCAGTGGGAAAAGATTTCTACTTTCTGAATTGTTTGCCAACATAGTGCGGGAGGGGAACCCAGAAAAGACCCCAGTACTTATTCTGATTGGCTTTCCTATTAAATCCTACTGAAGCAGAATGAATTCCTACCAAATAAAGAAAAATATTTCCAGCTCATCCTAAATTATTATGGAAATTTTGATATTTTTTTAACTAAATAGGATTTTTTTTTTTAATGTGTAAAAGTAGGTGAAGGCTGAGAAGAAAATTAAGTACAGACATTAGACTAGGAAGTCAAATAAAGGTGGATAAAATAAAGATAATCAGAGGAAACAGCTGAAAGTATATAATTTAATTTATGAGTTATTTTTTAAATGCTGAACTAGAACCTGTTGAAGGAAAAGTTCTCATTTACATTGAATTCTGAGGGGACAGGATGTTGCAGATCCCATTAGTGTCTTGGATAGGAAAGCTGCCTTCAACTTGGAAGGTATAACCATGTTCTCTGGATTTTAATTCCTGATCTGTCACAGGCCAGTTCTAACATTACTTTGGACCTTTTCTTCAGATGAATTTGAGGCTAATTGGAGAGTTATAGTATATGAAGTTTTCTTAAACGTGACTTGTGGAAACATTGTATAAGCAGTTTTAGAAAAAGACTGAATCATTTTGAGTGTTTTGTTGAATGGTTAAAATTTGTTTCTAATTAGAATTTATTGTTATGATATTTCCTTATTTTCTAAGGTTAAGATACCATCTGAGACAGGCAATGTGCTAAACATGCTACTGGATGTGGTTTCTAGTATCAGCTCTCTTCTCAGTAAAGCTCACCATGCCGTGGAAAACCTTCCAGTGTTCCTCCAAGGAATTCAAGATATTGGTGTGCTTGACATCTCTGCATTGTGGCAGGTATGTGTCTGATTTTAATATGCGAACTTAATTCCCATTATGAGGTCTGTTTCAGGGATATGTGCTAATAGACATTGTATTCTAGAAAGTTGGGAACTTAGAGAGTCCACAGGCCCTAGGAAGATTAATTTTGTCTATTTCGAGCACTCTGGCAGTTTTGATACTATTGATATTTGTTTCTGTTATCTCTTTCTTTGTTAATTTACAAGATAATAACCTAATTTAATATGGGGTTGGGCTACTGATTAATAATAACATGTATTAGCTGTGATTTGGAGATAATCATGCCTTTTCTGCTGTTGTGGTTTGTTTTTTTTTTTTTTTTTTTTTTTTTTTTTTTGTCTTCTTTTATGAGCAGACTATACTTTGTTTATAAGAAATAACTTTGCCTGTACAAGACACAGTTCTTGTATCTGCTGTGGGTTTCTGTTTGTATCACTTATGGTTTTTGTGTGATAGTTATGCCACTTTTTTTAAAATGTCAAGCAGGAAGTGTGAGTGAGGATACTTCTTTTGGCTCTGCCTTTAAGGGTAGATGCTGTTTGCACATCCAAACAGATAGCACAGTGTAGGTGGATCTAACGTTAAATAAATCTGAAAACAAAATTCTTTTTCTAAGAAAGGCCCACTTCTGTAAGAAGAACTGATTACCCCTGTGACATTTATTACCTTCTGGATTCAGTATTCTGTGTGGAAAGTTTAGGATTGAACCTGGTTCTAAAATTGGAAACCTCTAAAAGATTCCTCAGTAGTAAGCAATGCAAACTGGTTTGTGACTACAGTACAGAGTGGAGCACTGCCTTAAGTCCTGTTTTCCCTAGTCATAAGAATTTTTCTCAGTATATCTGATCTGTGTGACAGAGACATGTTGTAAAATGCTGTTCTGTGCATATTAATTTTGGGTTTGAGCCTCTCTTCTTTGGGCTGCCACAATGAAAGGTGTCTTTGCTCAAATGCTTACAGCTTTTCTGCTTTCCTTAAACTAGTTCTGTTTGTGTCCTTTGAACAAAGGAAATATTCTTTTTGGACTGAAATCCCAAATTGCTTATTTGATAGAAGAACCTCTCAAAAGATTCTGTTCAAAAACAGTTTGCTAAGGAACAGCAGAGGGCCATCTGATCACAGTTTTCAATCTGATTCACAGCAGCCTGTATTATTTTGTAATATAGCATAGATTTAATCTTGGAACATTGCTTCCTTTTAATGTCTTTTAAGTTACCCTACCTGGTAGCTCTTTCTGACACAATCTTTATTTTCTTAGGTTTTGTTAATTCAGGGTTTCTTTTTTGGTGAGAAATTGCTCTTTGGTTTTGTCATCTAATAATTTGTGGATGATTAATAATATCAGTGTCTGATAGAAATTAGATGCTTGCTGTTTTGAACAGCTCTTCTGTCTCTGTAACATTTTCTCATTTTGTAGACAAGTAAAAGTGTTTTATTTTAAAGTATCCTTTCCTTTTCAGGTTTAACTGGATTTTTTTTTCTACTTTCTATTAATACTGTTAATTATTGATTATTTTGTTTTCTTCTTTTCAATAGTGGCCAAATTTGTGCTACTCAGTAAGCAAGCTACTGAAGTGTAGATATTGGTTATACACTTTCCTTAAATATTTTCTTCTATTTCCAAAAGAGTTCATCCTTCTGAATTTTTATTTTCATGATAACCAACTGCAAAGTAGCTCCATGACCTAGGAAGATTACCAAATAAAGCATGTAAAGATTTTTAAGGTAAACGTATGTGGACCTTCAGTACAGAGTAAGATAGATTCTTCTTCATTAACTTCTAACTGAAAAAGTTGTGTTGATGTTGATTTTAAAAATGTAGATTTAATGGCTCCTATAATAAAAAAGGTAATAAAGGGACTGTCAATTAAGTATGTGGTTTTTTGTCTGAAAGACAAAATGAAAAGTAAGAAATACTTTTCAATTATCTGTAAAATGTGGAGTTGAATTGGTGTGCTACGTATTGTGTGATAAAAGACGATGTAAAAACTCAATATCTGCCAGTCAGTACTAATTGGAAGACAGCCATGTTTTACTGTAAACAAATTGAGTGAATGGATAACTCCCTGAGGAAAATCACTGCTGATTTCAATCATGATTTTTGCTTGTTTGATTTCTGTTTGAAATTTTTCGCTTGAATTTCCATAGCTAATTTTCAGTATGTTTATCACTCATGAATAGATAAGCTGCAGGGGACTTGCTGAGTTACTGAATGCTCTCAGTTAAAGGTGCCCTCATTGTTTAATCCCTCCACTAACTTGAGCAAATTCTCTATTAAAACTATCATTACTAAAAAGCCTCTTGCAGTTATAAATGTATAAAGTTCTTACTTAAGTTTATCCATGACTAGTATTTTTAATCTCATATCAAAAATGTCCTGCAGCTTTTATAACTTCTCTGATTTGCCCATGTGTTTGTGGAAGGCCACTCTGTTTTGATAGGTTAAATAGATTTATTTTAGTATTTGTTTTGTTTGTTTTAGCTTTTTTCTTTCATAACAGTCTCTCAGTTGTCTCAGACACCCTAGATCCATCTTTGTATGGTGTGTTAAGGCTAATCTTGAATGCTGGGGACAAGAAACGTGTACAGTGTTCAAGGGGAATTACGGTTGATGACTTTCGTAATTCTTCTCATTCATATTTGTAGCTACTAAAATGACTTTCTTAATTGTGCATTCAACTTCTTTGTAAGCTGCATACATTTTTGTCTCTTAATTAATCAAGAATCGGTGATATACCCATGTAAACTCAATTTGATAACAGCATCCTATGATTTCAATTGATAAATTCTGTTTGGTACTGTTTGTCTTTATATTCAGTTTATTGCAAATTATGTAATTGGTTTCTAACCATATCCCATTCTGATCTTCTTTTCTCCTGCAATGCCTTCTGGTATTAAATTAGAGGCATATGTCAGCAATTAGCTTCTTTAAAGACTGAAAATCTTATTACAGTGGACCGAAGATTGGTCTCACAGGAATAACGCTAGTAACTTCTCTGTGATCCAGTCTTTTCTTTCTTTTTAACAGTTCCTGCAATATCTTCTTAACTTTTTTTTTTTTTTCCCACTGTATAGTTAGTGAATTAATGCTGATTAATGTTTTCTAGGACAAGAACATTAATTAACTGTTAAGGTTCACCTAGTGTATGTCTGTTCTGAGAAAAAGTACGTGCCTTCCCACATAAGTATACTGGATTGATCTAGAATCATAATTTGATAATGCATTAAATTCTACTCCTTGCATACTTTTTGTCTGCTCTCCATTTCAAAATTTATTGTATATCTTGCCCTATTAAAAGTCACAATGAGATATCCCTTATTTCCTGTAGCATTGTGTTACTCGTTCTTGAGTACAGATGAATTTTCTACTTTTCTTTCAAATATTGCCATCTAAATGTCATAAGCTGTTGAAAAATAATTTAACCAAATTAGTGTTTTTGCCACCCCCCTGCCCCCCCTGATTCTTTCAATATCACTACAATAAAGACTTTATTTTGTTTATGACTACCCAAAAGTAGAAATATCTCTTTTTCTGCATTTGTTTCCTTTAGCCCTTTGGTTTAATCAAATTCGGAATTACTTTTAACGTCCTTGTGATTTTTCAGGAAAATTGCCTTTTTTTTTTTTTTTTCCTCATGTCTCTTAGTGTAATGATTGTGAATTTATTTCAGTTGTATGTGCAAGCCATAACCTGACTTGACGTTTAGGTTCCTTTTGTTGAATAGCTGATATTTCTACTCCACATGAATTTGGTTTTATTTTTTTTTCAAGCATACAGCTGTCCAATTAGGTCAGAAGCCCCTATGCTATGAGGTTTTTGCCCCCATTTAAGAATTGAATTCCAGATAGCTTTTTAATCTTTAGTACAGGCCTTTCAGTTCCATGATTTTGTTGGAGCAACTGGCTTGACGAATTACTTTATTTCTAGGAGGCTGCTTGTTTGGATTCATCAGCCTTGATTACAGAACTACTTCATTTAGTTTAAACTAGAACAACAGGATCAAAGATAACCTTTTGCGAACATCCATCCTATATAGTTTTCCCACTTTATCAAAGCCAAGTTTTAGGAAACATATCATATTGAGTCAGTGCATATTTAGTTGAAAGACAGTAAGTAGATTCAGTCTGTTAGTGGCAGCTTACAGCATAAATATTCATTATTTGAATTTCAAGGTATTTTGATTGGAACCAGAATTAATTAGCAAGTTTGTGCTCTTTGACTGAAATAAGCCTCATTTATCCTTCTAGTGCAAATAGTCACTAATAAGGATTTAAAACCACTTTTATTCAATGTTGTGCATAAATAAAGTTTATTCCTTCAATAAAGTCCATGCCAGCAGATTGATTCAAGAGCATGATGTACGCAGGTGATGATGGTATTTTTTGCTATGCAGTATGCTGAAACCATATGCAAAACGTCATATTTTGGGAGCAGCCAACACTGAATTTTAAATAACACTTCTAATATTCCTCCAGGATTACTAAAGCAGCACCTGGCACTTCAGTAAATGCATTGATCAGGATAAACTGTTTCTAACAGTGCATTCTCTAAACTGTCTGCGATTTATTCTTTATGTAATTGCCTGTACTACTTTGAAAACTGACTCCAAAAAGAATGTTAAAAAGAATTCCAGTGATAATGCTAATTTATTTTGATGTCAAATGTATTTTGTTGACATATCACAGTCTCTTATCTATTTGCCAGTTGTGCAATCTGGTTACATTTTTCTTGACAAGCATCTGCAGCAGTTATGTCTATCAGGTGGGCCAACACATCCTTCAGTTATACTATAGCAGCACATTGACTTGCAGTTGTATCCTCTCTTAGAACTGCACACCTGTACAGCCTTCCATGAAATATCAGTTACAATTGAGCACTTTTTGAAAAATGAAGCTGCACAGAGGAGGCTGGTTGAGTTTAGTTTTTTTTGTCTCTCTCTCGTTGTGTTTTGTTTTCAATGTGGTGAATGATAGTGCTTAAGCCATAAAAGCAATCAGATTGCTCTGCTTATTATGTGTATGATAGTCATGAGCAAATGGCAATAATAAATGCTAGTATGACCCAGTATGTGCAAAAAATAGAAGCACATCTAAGAAGTTAGATGATGTACTTGAAAAATCAGCTTTTAGGGCATGTGTACTTGAATGTGTTTTTTTCTTCTTAGCAACTGTTGTCACTGCAAATGTATGCAAAATGGTTTTGGTTGTTTCTGTTGTTTTTATGATAAAGGAATAATCTACCAGAGGAGTGCACTTTGTGAAAACTGAAAATGTCACCAAGGAATCTGTAGTTCAGTTGTCTTGATAATTTCATTCCTTTTCTGTCTAACCAATACATAGTATTTTTCAAAATAAAATGTAGTACACTACTGTCTTTCATTGAGTATCCTGGCAATTAAAACCACATTGCCTTTTTTTTTTTTTTTTTCTTTTTCACTCCCATGATAAAGGTGATCGGGAGAACAGAAACGAGCACAGCAGGCTCTCATTCTTGTAGGAATTTTCAACAGCCTAATTTTGTCAAACTCCTGGATGCCAATATTGAGAGAACACCAGGGCTGCTCCCTGAAGCTACTAAAAGTAATTTTGATTCATCTATAGTTCTGTTTCTTTGTTCTAGTTCTTGCAAGGTGGGCAGTTCAGGAGTTCAGCTGTTGGATCCCTGGAGTCTGTAATCAAGGCAGTGTGTAAAGAAGAATCTTCGTTTTTCAACAATGCAAACCTGTTTGTTGACATGCCTAGAATCATGGGACTCTTAGAAGAAAATATGGCAAAATATGGAATTCCTGAAGACTCAAGTAAGAAAAACTCTCAATCACAAGTTGTTTGTATGCATTCAGAATTTAGAGAAGTTTTTTTTCTCTTAAATGGAAATGTTTATATACCAGCTGACATCTCTGTTGACACTGTAATCCTGAGCACAGGGGTTGATCAATAAAAGTTTTACAGCTCTGAGATAATTGTGGATGAGACCGAAGCGATTCTTGTTGTTTTCTATCTTTGCTAATAATAAATAAGAATAGTCCTGTCTTAGAGACATATTTATTTGAATTTTTAAAGCACTTTGTATTAGATATATGTCTTTGAGATACACAATTGACAATTTGTGGCTACATGCCTTTCTTATGTGGACACAAAGCTGTGGTATTATCATGCAGTAAAATATGCAAGCCCTTTGGATAAAATAATTTATTTTTTTTTCTTTATCAAGTACCCAGAAAATCTCTTAGGTCTTATATAATTTCACCTTTGCTCTCTTTCTTCAATATACACTTGACTTACCCTGATTAATTTTGATATTGTTAATTACCTTGCTCGTCTCTCAGTGGCCCTGTGCAAGACAAAACTACAGTGATAAAGCATCCCTTGGGAAGGATCTGTAACTGTGAATCATGCCTCTATCATCTCAGTTTGTGCAGCCAGAAACTGACTCTGGCTTGGCTGGGACCCCTGGGAGGGAGCCAGAGCTCTGCTGTAGTCTTCGGCACTTGTCTGTAGGGTAGCAGTAAGCAGGCAGCTCTGCTTTTCTTTCCCATTTGAGAATGGAGTTGGTGGGATGGCTGATGACAGAGATTGTTTGGAACTTGCTGCTTTTGGCCTAACATCTTTGAAAGAGACTGTCTGTTTCTTGATATTATTTTTTTTATTATTTTTTTAAAATATTACCACAAAACTGAAGTGTTGTAAGATCATTTACCACAGGACCTTGAAAAACACCTTTAAAATGTCCAGTTAGTTCCGGCATTCCTATAAGTGAATTAAAGCTGTTTTCTGTATTTTACAAATTTGTAAATGAGGCAATGGAAACTGAAAATTAAAAAATTTCTATGACATCACAGAAACTGTATTTATATTCCTCCATAGTGATTAACTTGTATGTATTTTGTGTACCAGACACTTGTCAATGACTTTCTGAAAATCACAGCAAACTGACTTCAGCACGTCTTCTGTGCCTGTAGTTTATTGATGTTACTGACTGGCCAGTTTGGAGCCTCTTAATTCTTTGCTGTCATTTAGCAATAATTGTGTTTAATAATTGTATCCTTTAAGAAAGTAAACATTTGAGCAAACAAATAGTTGTTCCTAATGATACATTTCTAACACTTGTTTCTTTAACGTCTGGCAGGATTTTAAATGTTTTTGGCCTAGTTTTCCATTACATACAATAATTTGTCTTCCTTGAGAAGTCAAGGACATTATTTAATATTTCCTCATGCACCTGGAAATAGGATATTTCTAAATCCACTCATAGTAAATAATGAAAAAACCTAAACACATGAGCTGGCCATAAAAATCTAAATTTCTCTCAGAAGAAACTCCTTGCCTTTGCTTGAACACAAGAGCAGTGGGATATCTCGGAAGTTTTTCCTTGGATCCCAGTTCTGAGGGACATACATCCTAATGCATTAATAGCCCCATTTGATGTAGGAAAATGGTTTTGGGTTAAAGAATGGAAAATTTATTAGCCTTTTCAACTCAAAGTTAACTGTCATGCCAATAATTTTCTTTTTCTGTATGTTTAGTAGTTTCTTGTGAAATTATACAAATAAAAAAGTCTGTATTTATGAAGGAATTTGTATATTCCTACTTCTTTCCTAGATAGGCATAGGAAGCTGTGGAATAACTGAGGGTTTGGAGTGAATCTGGTGGGGGGTTGTTGTTTTGTTTTTTGTTTTTTTTTTTTTTTTTTAAGGGGACTCTTCCCCAAGTACTTGTTTTGTGGGCAGAGGTTTTGCATGTGTCCTTCCACTCTAAAATGAACTAATGACTTTTAGGGTAGAAGGGGTTCACAGGCTGCTTTTCATGAACATGAGAAGCTCTTTGGATTCTAATTATTTATTTTTTTTTTGTCTAATGACTAGAGTTCTGCATCCTCAACACTATCATAAGCTGAGGTTAAAACAATTTCAATTTGGGGACCTGTAGTGATTGCTTAGTAGTATTTGGATGGCATTTGGCACTGAGTTGTCTGTCTTAAATTTGAGTCTGTCTTTGTATTTGCAGCTCCATTTTGCTTGAAGCTGTATCAGGAGATTTTGCAGTCTTCTAATGGGGCTTTGCTATGGACTTTCCTGAAACCTTTATTACATGGAAAGATACTGTACAATTCAAACATCAACATGATTGACCTTGTGATGGAGAAGGTGAGTATCAAAAGAGACCCTATTTCTCTTTATTGATTTTTGTCTTTGTACTTCTTTTTAAAGGTCTGCTTCTTTCAGGGTAGCTAGAAACAATTGGATAATTGCCTTTCAGAAAAGTGAGTCCACCCTGCCCCAGAGTTCTCACCTTGTTCCCACTTTAGCTTAATATTTCTCTTAAATTTATCCTAGTTGTTACAGTGGTTTTATCTCAGTGTGAAAAGCAGAATTTTGTTCTTAAGTCTCTTAAACCTGGTATCAAAAGGAACACATTAGGAGAAGTGTCATATGAATTGAGCTGTATCAAGGTGTAGGATAAATGTATTCTAAGCCATTTTGCCCTCATCATTTGCAATTGTGGGAACTCTAATAGGGCAGCACAGGGAACTGAGGGGATGGGATACCCCTGGAATGAAAGTCTGTTTTGCATGAATCACTGAGCTGTGTTTGGGGAAAAAAAAACAAACAACCTACAGTGCATCCTTCTTGATTATTTTTCAGTATAAATGATATGTAGTAGCTGAGCTGCTGTATGTGTGGTTGCTAATGACTTGATCTTATTCAACAGTTTTATCATCTCTGCAGTACTGGTATGGTAGGTGCTCTGTCTTGAGCATGGTTATCCACAATGATGTGTTTATTCATGACTAGCTTTGAAGCCCTTCTGTAAGAGGAGGGATTAGACTTCTCAGCAAATTTTCCATTTGTTTTGCAAACATATGTTTTTTACCCTGGAATATTACTTATTGCAGTTTAGGTTAATTTAAAATGTAGAAAAATAAGTTACTGCTTGTAAGTGGTACACAAAAAGACTAGTACCTTTAAATGTGGTAACTATTTTCCATGTAAATGAAGTACACTGTATTCTGTACTTGTGCACTAAAAGATAGCTAAAAACCCCTAAACCAAAAAGCACATGCTAGGCAGCAGATACTAGGTAATTTTATAGTTTCTGCTGTGAATCAGAAATAAAGTTTCAGTGATGTCATATTTTTTAGTTAAATAACTTAAACTGGGCAATAGGTCATCTCTCTGGATTTGAGTATAATTAATTCTAAATTTTTAGCCACTTAAAAATGAAACTTCTCTTGGTGTTTAATAGATGGAAATGCTGTAAAAAATGAGTTGTGAGAAATGATGAAAATTCCACATTGTTTTGAATATGTAATTATATTCTACATCACAATGAAATTTAGAATAATGCACTTAAGATAATTCCATGTTATTTTTAATTAACATGCCAAACCCACATTCTTAAAAGCATATGTAAGATAAATCTCCTGACATACATTGTATTCCCCTATAGATCTTTTAGTGAAATCAAGACTAATACAGTTCAGAATAAAGTTTTCTTCTGCTCTGTTGGGTCTGGTGGTTGGTTTTGTTTGAGTATTTTTTTTTTCTTTGTTCATTCGGGTTTATTTTATTGTTTGTTTGGGTTTTTTTTTTTGTTTTGTTTTTGTTTATTTGTTTTAAATGCTCTGGAACAATACAAAGATTTTGGTAGGTACCTCTAGCACAATGTCTCAATCTCTTCATGCATTTTCAGACTCACAAAAGTTCTATCAGTTTATTCAGGAATCTGTGTAAACACACTCCCACCTTTCCTCCAAACCTGTAGATTTAACAAGCAATTGTGGATGTGTATCTGCTTATATGTAAACATAAATGTAGTAGGAAAGATTCTTCAGTGATTTTTTTAAAATTTGTTTTATTACAGAATCTATGGATTATTGTTTGAACAGAAACAAAATTTAAATGCAAAGTATTGCCACAGTTATTTCAAATCCTGCTACTAAACCCGACCCTGTAGCCCTTACTAAGACACATCTACTGAAATGTTTGTAGAAGTTCTAATTTTCTTTAGACTATGGGACAACTGACATGACTGGAAGAAAAAAGTAGAGGATTAAAGCTAAAAAGAACATTGATGTTTGTATATTAATATAGGTTCTGTAAGTTTTTCAGATGGACTACTTTGTTTCAAGACTGTGTAATTGAACATTGTTAAATAAATGGTGAGACTGCTGGTTTTAGTTTCTGAATAGTCAACAGTTCTAATGCGTAGAATAACAGCGACCATCACAGATACAAGCTGTGGTGCTGACTGGGAGCAAGAAATGTTCAGTGATAACTAGGATCCAGGAGTTCAAAGACCATGTGTGATGTCTTTGAGCCTTGCTTTTGCAACTGAACTCTTTTCCATTGATGATGTGATCTTATGAAAGTATTTCTTATTTCAAAAAATTCTCAGAGTTGATCTTATATTCAGGCAATCACAATAGGGCAACTTTGTGATATTTTTTTTGTAATTGGAACTGTCAGGGGAAAAATAAATAAATATTGCAAGACAATTAAGGAATGAAAGAAAACTAGTCTAGCAAATTAATGTTTCCTGTCTTTTTGTCTAGTGTAATTAGAAAAAATGATACTGTGTTGCATAAGTTCATATAAGTTCATAAACTTATGTATCCTCCCTGGCTTTGCATAAGCATACTTGACTTGTCAGTATGTTAAAAGATGTCATTATAAAGCAGTTCATTAAGTTCAAAATACCATTTTTATTTATTCTTTCCTCAGGAAGAGGCTTAGACATTCAATCCAAACAGCACTTTAGTTGATACTAAAGACTCTAATTTTAATCAAAGGCAATAGCCAACCTCAATGTAACAATGAATAATCATTTTAATGGATATTCATTGATTAGGAAAAAGACAACTTATAGAGAATTTCTTATAAATATCAAAGTCCATCTGATTGTTGGCATACAAACTCACAAGAGTTGCTTTACCATGTAGGATTAAGCATTTATCTTGCCCCAGGTTCTGATTCCTAGTAAAGGCTGCATAGGGAAGAACAGAAGAACATGTCCATAAGGTGATATTGCCCCCAGACACCATCCCAAGTTCTAAAAACTTAAGGGTCAGGCTTGTTTAGGACTTTACTGCTATAATTTGTCCACTTTTTTTTTTGAGTTTATACAGATGGGTAGTACTCATAGTGCCTGTGCTGAAGTGTTCTGCATCAACAACCTCTTCCTCACTTGCTTCAACTTCAACTCCAGTTCAAGCAACTTCTTTTTTTTTTTTTTTTTTTTAAATCCTGTTGTATTTGTCTCCCAAATGTATTTATTTTCATTCTCTATTTCCGTTATTATTTATTGTAATTTATTATAGCAAAATTAAAATTTACTTAGAAGAGATTTCAGAATTATTAGTCTGTAGTCCCCTCGTTCCCTTAGCATATTTTTATGAATAACATCACATTTGTTATTTTCCACTTCCCCGATAGCAAAGGAATTTTAATCAGAAGGTTATATTACAGTGAGTACTTCAACTATTTAATCCTTGAGCACTCTTAGAATTCTTAGCTGGATGTTATCTTGTCCTGGAAACTACTTATTGTTCGTTATGCTAAATTGCATGACCCTTTTTATTTTACTGCTCCTTCAGTTTGAGAGAGATTCTCTAAAGTGTTCTTCATGTAGAAGGCTTCTGCACAGGAACTTTCCAAAGGCCTACTGTGGTGAATGAGAAAGGGAGAGGGGAAAAAAAATAAAAATGAAACAGAACCCTTTTTCATACAATCATAGAATGGTTTGAATTGGAAGGGACCTTAAAGATCATCTGGTTCCACCCCCCCTACCATAAGCAGGGACACCTTATACACTAGGCCAGGTTACTTGAGGGTTTTTTATCCTGATCTTTCTTGTTTTAAAAAACTTCAGTTTTGTAAAGTCTTTAAAAACTTTTTTAAAACTTCAGTTTTTTAAGAGGATGTTTTCTAATAGCTTCCTGATGTGTAGTGTGTGTGCGCATGCACATGGTGTTTCTCAAACCTTTTTTTTTTTTTTTTTAATGGACAAGTATAAAAGAATGG
>VZRU01019450.1:605598-674504 GCA_013398155.1 Pedionomus torquatus | reverse complement strand
CCCCCCTGCCATAGGCAGGGGCACCTCCCCCTGGGACAGGTTGCTCAAAGCCCCACCCAGCCTGGCCTTGAATGCTTCCAGGGGTGGGGCATCCACAACTTCTCTGGGCAACCACTTCCAGTGTATCACCACCCTCACAGTAAAGAATTTATTCCTGATATCTAATCTAAATCCACCCTCTTTCAGTTTAAAAATGATACCCCTCATCCTCTTGCCACATTCCCCGATAGAATCCCTCCCTATCTCTCCTGTAGCCCCCTTTTATGTACTGGAAGGCTGTTCTAAGATCTCGCCAGAGCCTTCTCTTCTCCAGGCTGAAGAACTCCAACTCTATCAGACTGTCCACAGAGGAGAGGTGCTCTGGCCCTCTGATCATCTTTGTGGCTGCTGTCCTTTCTGTGCTGAGGACTCCAGAGCTGGATGCAGGAGTTGAGGGGTCTCACGAGAGTGGAGGGGTAGAATCATCTGCCTTGACCTGCTGGCCAGCCTTCTTTATTATATATATTTCTCCAGTTTCCTCTGTGCTGCCTTAAATAGCCTCTGTACTTCCTGCACACATATTATCCTTTTGCTTCTTTTAATTTCTTTCAAATAAGCTTCTTCATTATATAAAGTTCATATTTTCCAAAAACTAATGCTGCTACAGTAATATTTTTTATTGTTTGCATAAGGAGATTGAATATAAGCAGATTATGGTTACTGTAGCCCTTTGAAGGTGACTTCAGCAAAAAAAAAATAAATAACTTTTTGTGCTGTTCAGAATCAAGTCGAGAAATTCTGAGTTCAGTAGAGCTCCAATCTGCTTGATATAACAATTTCTGATGATGTCTGAAAATTAGGTCTTGTGCTACTGTGACCTGTGCTTCTCTGTACTGGGGAAACAGCCATCTCCCATTTTGGTTGTTTGATACCCTTGCAGACCTATTGATCTCCCTCAGCTTGTAACCATCATCCCTGGACAGTGGGTTACATGATCCTGATATTCAGGCCTGTGATTTCAGTCTGAGGCTTCTGTTTATATAGCTTGCTAACAAAAAGACTTGTTTAGCTGATTTGACACCAAATTTCAGTTTAACATTTAAGATCACTCTCCCTTCGTAAGTGGAATGAAGAATCTCATATGTGTTAAATGCATAAATGCTTTCAGGAAAATGAACTTGCTTGCAAGGGTCTCTTTGGGACCTTCTGTGCTACAAGTTTAAAGAAAGAACCACCACATTGTTTTCCTCTGTTGTGCTGTGAGTGAGATTTTGCAAAAGGCATTTAAAATACTCTGGAAAAAAATGGTGTACTTTCAATAGCAATTACTGCAAAAAGTGTTGTCTGAAACTGGAGTTCGCAACTTATTGCAGACACTTTGATGAGAAATGTCACGATCTATACCATAATAACAATGTTAGGTTGTTCTTCAATGCACTTCTGTGACTGATAACACCAACTTAAACAAAAAGATGCTGCAATATTTTCTAATCTTGAGTTCACTTGTGATCTGTTTCAAAAAGATTAGAAAAAATGGATGGTTGTTTGCTAGTGGCTAAGAGGGAAATTGTAGCTTACATTTGGCTGGGACTGAGCGTATTTTCCTACACTGGAGTATTCCTCTGTGAGAGTATTTTGAAAGAGATCGATCAGTTGAATTTATTGTCCTGACCATGCTGCCAACTTTCACTTTTATTATATATTTAGTTAAAGTAGTTTGAATAGACGACCAAAAGGGTCTGTAAAGACTTTCTTCTGAGTATCTTAACTCTATTTTTTTCCTGTTTTTCTGAATAACCTCTATGATACTTTTTTTGAAAGAGACATTATAAAGTAAAGAGGTCTTTATGTTACTTCAGATAGAAACATACACTCCACAGGAAGCCTTCAATTTGTTTGGTATTGGGAGACTAGAATAAATACTTTTCTTAAGTAGAAAATAGAAAACATGGATATCCTTGCTGCTGACTATCAAGGTGAAACTGAAACGTGTTGCAGAAGATCTGAAGCATGCCATTTTCCCCTGTTTCTTAAGATTTGCTATGTACGTTTTTTACTTCATTTGTCTCTGTGTATTCTTTTTCCCAGGCTAATTTCACTTTTGGTTTTGTGGAAAACTTGAAGACTTATTCTGAGACGTGGCTTAGGATGTCTGAGGTTTTTAAAACCAGTGGGAATGTTCTCACAGTCTCACGACTGCAGGTTGGTGAACCATGGGAGGACTTCCTATTTTCCAATTGTTTGCTATATGACCTAGGCAGAATTTCTATACATGTAGAAACTGCCCAGCTATCTGGCTTCAGTTTGAAAAGAGCTGAAAAAGAGGCAGATTAGCTTTAGGTTAGGAGCCTACACTGTGAAAAGCAATATGATATCCAGTATTACTAGGCAATAGGGAAATAAAACAAATAGGTATACCTACAAGCTATATACGCTTATTTGAACCAATGTAAGATTGTAGAAAATAAAATATTTTCTGGAACTTGTTTGTGTATCATTGCTTTTTCCACAGTGTGTGCATCTGAAAAAAAAAATGATGTGAGAAATATTGACTTTAAAAAAAAAAAAAAGAAAAAAGAACATTGTAACTGGGATTTTTCCCATTCTACATATTTGTGTCCTTTTGTCTAATAAAATTTAGTTTTACCATCTTTGACTTGTGAAAACATGCATGGCTGTTAGAGTTTAGGAAAATAAGAATCCTGACATGGCCTATACATATAAATTGAACCATTAGTTTTAAGTTCAAATAAGGAATGATGCTAGTAATCATGCATAAGAATTGCAGATCCCAGGATTGTCTTGTATAGCTAATAATTTCCCCGCCCCCTACACCTTGGAACTTGGCAAATGAGGTAAAGAAGTTAAAATAATTCCCAAATGCCAGGTTTTTGAAGATATTTATTTTACTACGGGCTGTGCTAACATCATAATGGCCATAAAGTCTTGCAGGAAAAGAAAATGGGTTTCTGTCCCAGCAGACTTGCAAGGACATTAGAATGGACTCAATTAAAATATTTGCAATAAAGGAGGACAGTAATGTACAGCCATGGGGGGAATATGCTCTGCTGTTCATTTGAAATACTTGGAAGTAATCTGTTAAGAGGGGAAGACTGAAGACATGGAGAGGCTAAGTGACTTCTCCAGTGTTATGCAGGAACTCTTGGTAATGGAATTGAACATGAATACATATGTATATTTTCTATTTCTTTATAGAAGATAAACCTGATGTAACATGTACCACTTTTTATTTTAGGAAGCACTGCAAAGCAATTTCATAAAGCACTTCATAGAAAGTAATTTGGATATTGACACGGAAAAACTCTTGAAAAAAATGCAAGTATATGGTATGTACATAAAAGTACATGTACTGATTATTCTTAGACCTTAATGAAATCTGAACTGCCTTTAGTTGAAATTGAATCATTTACCTACTTAAAGGATACCAACATGCCGGATGTTTAAATTCTCTTGAAGAGTTAATCTCAAATAGTTCTAATGGTCTTTTTTCTTCTGAGGGACTGGATAATTTGTATTTCAAAATGTTGAAAGATTTGAAAAATCTGGTTACAAATTAGAAGTGGTAAACTCATGGGAGAGTTAAAAACAAGGGAACTACACTGAAAAGGAGGGAAAGGAGAAGTAATCCCAGTAGCCACAGTTCCATTATATAGTGGTTAAACTTGTAAATTTTGAACCGAATCTATATACTTTAAATTGAAATAGAAAATAAGATTAGATGCGGTGTATTTAATCAAAAGATTTCTGTATTTTTTTTCCTCTTCTTTTAATTGACTATTAGTTGCATGTGGTCTCCTTGATACACAGAAAATCCTGTGATATGATTATAATCAGGGAGGAGAAAGGTTGGGCTCAGGTCAGCAGAGAGTAAGCAGGATGAAACTCAGTGCCGGGATGTCCAGGAGGAGGACATAAGGGCAATGCTGAAGCCAGGCCAGGGTGTCACCCTGTGGGTAGGATTCTGGGCCCAGATCACCAGGTCCACAGCCAGGATATGTGGTGGGAGCTGCATCCTTGGGCAGACCCAGCCACAGCTCTGTGCAGCTCTGATGATAAAGGAGTGGCTGTGGCTCAGCTTTCTGCATGCAGCTGCCCAGCAGTGTCCCCCTGGGTCACAGTGATCCTTGGCTACACCATTTCTGCATTGGTACTGAGCCCTGGCAACCAGACCTCCAGGAGTAGAGAGTAAATCCTCCAGTGCCAGATAGATATTCCAAGTGGAACAGTTTATAACAGAGGAGATGAGGTTTATTACAAATGACTTTTGGTATGCAGTAATTCAAGGAGAAGAAAAAGGATTATGCTGATAACTTAAGTTACTTAAAGATTTTTATGTGAATTTGGTAATAGGAGAAAAAAATCACTCTCTCTCATTGCCAGTAGGGTACATGCACGATAATTAAAATGTTTGCTGACGTGTGCCAGAAGGAACTGTCCATTCCAAAGCAGAGCGTAATGATTTTTAAGATAAGTTCATTATTTTAGGCATCAGAAAGAGAGAAAAGTGGGATGAAATTCAGTAGCATTTAGTGTGACATGTACAAAGGGAGCTGAGTACTTCCTAGAGGAAGATAGTGGTAGAGAGAACAGATCTGTATACTCTGTTATCAGTGAGTGTTAGGATAATTATGAGCTAGACACAGATCTGTTCCAGTTGTCTGTTGGAA
Source organism: Pedionomus torquatus (assembly GCA_013398155.1). Lineage (NCBI taxonomy): Eukaryota > Metazoa > Chordata > Aves > Charadriiformes > Pedionomidae > Pedionomus > Pedionomus torquatus. The sequence continues at coordinate 669,837 of VZRU01019450.1, read as the reverse complement.
TAGGACAGTGATGAGCTCTCAGACCCACTCCACACCTGCCCCCATCCCCCCGAAGGACCTGTGTGGCCTTAACTACTGGAAAAAATGGACTTTAACTGTAGAGTAGACTTAATAACCTTTATTGCTTTAAAGAATTAAGTCTAGAGGTAAACAAATGTAGCTGAAGTGCAATTTCATTGGCTTTTGATACCTGCCTCTAAGAAGACGACAGGGGAAAAAAAATCTACTGAAGCTTCCATAAGCTTCCAAATGGTGAAGAGTGGTCTCAGTTTTGAATTTTAGTACTGCTCAGAGCTGGTGCTGTCATGGTTGGTGTGAGCCGAAGTTCTTGGCTTTTGCACATAGGATGTGAGATTTAATTGAAACTGGCCTTGATTTGAGGCTGTGCACACTTTCACTAAGAAAAATGGCAAATGGTGTCCAGAATTCAATCTAGAAAGTAAGAATCTGGGCTCAATACCCCCCTTAGGCAAGGGACTCACAGTTGAATCTGCTATTTCTCAGGAAAATTTTCTTTACCAACTGTTTATTTACTAATTGTTCATTTGCTAACCGTTGCCTTGTCTAAGTCAAGCACAGTTCAGCCCTCATGGTGAAACTGGATCACGGTACAACTGGAAAGGACCCCACAGAATCACGCAGTTGGAAAGACAGGAGGGAGGAAAGAGCAAGTCTATTGACCTGCAATGCCTGCTGAAAATATAGCAGTCACAATATACTAGTTGAGTAGTAGATGGATTTTTCTTGTTTGGATACAACACTGGGAACTACATGATAGGTTATGGGTGAAAAATATTTCATTAAGTAGACATCAAGGTCTCAAGGTCCATCTTTGTTGCAGACAATATCATCACAGAAATCTGTGCGTGTGTTTTTCAACCTATAGCTTTTTAACAGAGCTAAGGACATTTAAGAACAAGTAATAAAAGGTTAATAGCATTGGATTGTGAATACAGGAAATAATTTAAGCAGAATGGCTTATGAAACTAGAATTTCTTTATTCTAATGGGATATAGCCAATAAAATTAACATCATATAATAAGTGAAAATCGATATGGCCTATAAATCACAATAGCGTTTATGCCTTTGGGAAGCTGATCTGCCCGTAGTGCCAGAGCACTGTTCTGCATTTATGCTTTGATTATACTTCTTTTTACGAATTCACATTGTAATTTTGAAATATGACTTTGTGCTGTTATTTTTATGTTGTTATATGTTTATATTTTTATTTTTATGATCATGCTATAAGACCTCACAAAGATATATTTCCAAAACTGTTTAACAGGGTTAAATTGTCAGTTTTACTGGCTTGGAACAAAGTAAATGTTTAACCTGGGTCAGAAAAGTCTGTGGTTTTATTTTTAAACCCTCCTTTACTTTTTAAACCAGGTTTATGTGGACAAGGCAACTGGATTCCTCTGTGCTTTCCTGGGTATAACTGATTTTATATAAACCCCACCCTTCTAGAATTTGTGAGCTCCTTGCTGCGTGCAGCCTTGAGAACCTCCCAAGAGGCAACGGGAGGCAGTTGTGCTGCAGGATCTTCTTTTACTTTCTTGCTCGTTCAGTCTCTCACTTGTTCTTCTTCTGTGATTTCTCCTAGATGTGAAGTATTTTTTCACTTCTAAGGAATCTCCCTTATGAAGGGCTACATGTAACATAGGATGTAACAGCCAGGGTAAAAAAACATAGGCAGCTTCCCTTCATGCTATCCCTCTGCTGTTCTCATTGTAATGAAATAGTTTTGTATGTATATAGAAAGCTGGAAACAAAGAGCTCTAACATCGTAATTGAAAACTGTGCCACCACCAAAATCATCTGGTAGTAACAAACTTTCTCTGAATTTCTGACCTAAATGCATGCATTGCTGGTTTATTCCAATTAATTCTTCTTGCAACCATTTAGTTAAATAGTGCTTCTACCTAGTAAAATTAAACACAGCAGTTGTATTTCCTCCCAGTTACTTAATGATATGATAAAGAATCTAAGTGGAAGATGACGGCTGAGTTGCTATGTAATACAGTATGAAGATAACATTGAAAACAAATTTACGGAGTTGTTATTCATAATTGCTACATTTATAAAATAGAACAATACAAAAAGATCAGTAATTCTATAGATCTGAATTCTAAAACTTTCCTGTGGATTTTATCTATTAGCTTATATGTGTTATTTCCATGCTAGAGTACAGAAGTTCATCTACACTGTGAAAGACAATATTTTGCTTCCGGAAACATTGAAGTATGCTGTACTTCAAGCAGGCAGCAAGAGAGTTAGCATTTCTTATGCTAAAATATTCAATAGTTCAATTCATTAGAGAGAAATTTTCAAAATTAATTATTGATTTCAAATTAAGGTCTTTCAAAGATCAGCTGGTGAAGAGATCTCTTGTTGTTTGTTTTTTCTTAATGTGTATATATAGGGCTATATATAATAACAAGGACACACATATATAATTATAAATATAAAACTCTTTGGGCTTAATGTTAGTAATACTCTGTTATCTCTAATGCTGCAAAACAAGTATAAGCATAGGTATTTCCTTTGTTGTCTTCCTCAAGGATAGTGGTAATGAAGACATATAATATCTCTATTTCGAGCTGGTTTCTCTCCACCCATGAATTCACACTGTCATTGCTTGCATGCCTTCTGAGTTCTAGACTATCAGTTCCTCTATCTTTCTGCCTTGTGATCTTTATCCTTTCTCACTGGTAATCATGTCACTCCTATAAAGTACTCCATAAATTTTTCCACTTAATCTGTTGTTCTATTGTAATATTTTCTGTGCCGATGCTAAATAACGTCTATGATTCAGGCTTTTTCTGTCACCACTGTTATCAAACAAGGTCATCACCTATCCTTTTTAAAGCCTATATCTTCAAGTGTCTTGAAAAATTTAAGATGGAAACTTGTGTTGGATATTTTATGAAATTGTTTATTACCTGAGAAAATTCAGATGTTTCCATTAAATCCAAATGAGTTAAGATTGTTTCTAGATCATGCTATCTTCTGATTATTCTCTCAAACATAAAGATATAACACTACCTCTACATCCTCTACCAATGGATGAAGATTTGAATTCTTCCAAAGTTTAGTGCTTTTGAAACCAGGCTTAGGTTGAGATACAGATTAATCCTGTGTCCATAGATAAGACTGAAGTCAAAGTGGAGGAGTTATAGGCTTTTTCAGATGCTTTTTAAATGTAGGGCTTGAGTGAAAATGCTTATGTTCTTGAAAGGTGCTTGAAACATTCGTGGTGTTAAGGAGAGAAGAAATGGACAATATGTTAGTAGATGAAAGAAATATATCTCTTTTAATGGCTGAAATACAGTAACTCACTTGTATTTGTGAGAGTAGTTACGGAAATATAAGGAAATGTGAATAGTCCTACAGCTTCTGGAACTAGAATGCTAGAATTTGTAACACTTTTTTTTGCTCTGAAAGTGAAGGGAAAAGTAGCTGAGGACTTGTAAAAGCCACTGAGACGTGAACAGCGCTTCCACAAGTTCACACTAAAATTCCTGCATTTTTAAAACTTTTGTTCCTTTTTTTTTTTTTTAATACAAAGAATACTTACTCTTAAAGACGTGCAAGTGAGAACATAGCTTTCTGTTTTGTTCATTAAAACTAAGCAAGTCTAATTTGTTTTCTGATCTTAGAAACTATGATGAACAAGATGCTTAACAGCTCAGTGAGTAAACAGATTGACCTGTTGTCACAGCTTGTAGTAAATATCTCTTCCTGTGTGTTACTGGACCGTTTCCAGCCTTTTGACTCTGTTGAGAAATTGGAGAAGGCAGCTCATGAACTCATGCAGCAAAATAATTTTTTGGCTAGTAAGTACCTTATTTAAAATGTATATTGACAGTTGTCTGTGTCTATTGATAAGGTAGGTTAAGCTTATGCAGTTACAAAGTGTGTATTAAAACATATAATAAAGTATATTTACTTTAGAGGCATTCCTCAACATTTGAATACTGCAATAGGTGCTAGAAAGACTAGTTATATTGTTTTATTTGTGGAATTTATGTGAATCATTTGAGTCTGAATGGTAGAAGGACCTACGCAAGAATGGCAGGTTTCATAGAGACTTTTTTATTACACGCACTTTCTCTTGCATAAAATGCTTTATGTTGTCAGTATTCTTTCCAACAGAGAGCCCCATTTAAGTCTTTCTGAAGTGTGTTGCTTCCCCACCCCCAAGATGTTTTGTTTTTTATTACCTCCCTGGACTCCTGTAAGTACACATGGCAGTACACAGAAGACATGGCAAAGCTGTTCTAGAGAATGAAACTACTCAGTCTGGAATCCTATATTTGTTCTGTAACCTACACAGTACTGCCATTTGCAGAATGTGGAAATGACTGCTCTCCATCAGTGTAACACCAACAGGCCACATAATGAGATAAGAAAAATTTCTCAGGAGTACTTTGTAGGTGGTGGTGTTACACTGATGGAGAGCGGTCACCTACTTCCAGGGGTTGTTGTCCTTTGGACAAATTTTATGGCCAGTGTGATCACTGTGGAATTGAGATTCATCCTCCAAAAGAGGTTAAATCTGGATACAAAGAGAATAAACTACAGTTCAAAAAAAGCAAATTACAGAAGGAATTTTCTCAGATAAAAATGATTGCTGCAAACATTCCACATTTATGAATTTAAAAAAGAAAAGTAAGTCTCTATGAAACCTACTGTTCTTGTGTTTGAGAGTCAATAAACTTTGAAGGCTGGCCTTGTCAGATGAATGTATTGTACTGTCATGTAATAATTGGCCATGAGCTAGCTATGTAAATAGCATAAATCATGTAAGCTTGGGTATGAAGTTCCTTTTCTTCTTGTGTCAGGTATCATCTTTGATACGCCAAGGAACAAGACACAAGATTCTAGCAAACACCTACCACGACACATTTCATATACAATTAGAACCAGTGTTCTCTATAGCATGAGAACAGATTTGATTAAAAACCCAGCATGGAAATCCCATCCCCAGAAGTTGCCAGCTGATGGGTTTAAGTACAACCACATCTTTATTCCTCTTCAAGACATGATTGAAAGGGCAATTATTTCAGCACAGACGGGGACAGATACCTCAGTGCCAGCTATTCAGGTGCAAGCCATGCCTTACCCTTGTCATACCAGTGATCTGTAAGTAAACTTTCAGCTTTTTAATTCAATATATTGTCCTGCTGGGTGAATGTATATCTCAGCACAGGATTGAACCAGTGTTCTGGAATATTACAGCATAGAAAATGTTGTTTACCAGCTGTGACAACAACACATTACGCAACTTCTGTCTGGCAAGTGACCCCTTGTGAGCTTTTGGCAGCTGTACTGTGGAGTAGTCTGCTAGGCAGAGACTGTGTCCATGTGTTGTGCAGCTAACTTAGTTTTTACTAAGAAACCCACTTTCCATCCTTAGTTGTCCAGTACACAAACTGTAAATAGGTTCCTTATACAACTTGTAATACAGTGTAAAGTTGATGAAGCAAAAGAAAAAGTATAGGATTGGTGTTTGTCAAAGAGTCAAAATATCCTGACCATTAAAAGTAGTCAGTGGTAATAAATCTGTTAAAATGGAGCAAAAGTTGACTGGCTCATGCTGTTCCTTACTCTCCAAATATATTGCTTTACCATATACACAAATCTGAATTCTGTTTGACTTTGGAGCTCAAAAGTGCGATGAAATCAATTGTATTGTTGACAAATACTAATAGGGTACTATAGTATGTAATATAGTTCCATATTTAGGTTGTACATGAAAAATAAGCAGTTCTAACCAGAACAAAAAGTTTTATTGCTTATGTTGGATCTTATTTAGTGCGTAATTTGAGAATAGTTCTATTATTAGCTTATTAACATTCTGCTGAAGAAGTTTTTCACTTTTGGGGGCTAACAACTCTGCATGTATCTTCTTCCATAGATTCTTGAACAACATAGGTTTTTTTTTCCCACTTATGATGATGCTAACATGGATGGTTTCAGTGGCTGGCATGGTTCGCAAGCTGGTTTATGAAAGAGAAATTCATCTTGAAGAGGTAAGAGGCAAATTAGCCTCTGAAAATAGAATTTATTAAAAAGTACTGAAATACAAAACTTACACTTTGAGGTACTTTTATGTATTCATGATCCAACTGGAATTGTTTTCACTTGTTTGCTCTGGGCAGAAGGTTCTAGTTCTACCTGCCAACTCAGATTCACAATGTTGTTTGAACATCAGTCCTCTTAGTATGCAACTTTTTTGTGAAATAAAAAGCAGCAGGCAAAAGATCCATGAAAGTTCAAGTTGAGAACTGTAAATTGTTGTTTGGAAAAAGTCCTTGTGATTAAAATGGGATTTTTTTCATTAAAAAATTGCCATTTACTGTTTAATTATGAGAAATATAAGGAAGGAGGGCACTGAAGAAATGACACAAATATTTGCTTACATGAATGGCTAGTCATAGCAGGTGCTAAGTATATGGAAGGACATGGAGTTTTATGGTACATTTTCTATATGGATAAATATACTTTTTTTATAAGGAATTATACTGTTCTTTACTACTGTATTAAGCTTTTATTATTTTTGGAAATTAAATAATTTTCTAAACTTTTTTTTTTTTGTAAGAGAAGCCTGTTTTTTTCTTTTAATGCTTTAAAATATTGAGTTAAAAAAGTTAATTTTGATCATCATTATGAAAAATGCTTCAAAAGTAATATTAGCTTGTTTCCAAAATCATATTTCTTTTTTAAATAAAAGGGGGATGATCAATATACTTGGCTTTATACCTGGATAAATTATTTGCATGCACATAAAGGTTTACAAACATATCCACGTGTTACTTTTAGTTCAGCAACAGGCTGTGGGAAAAACATTTGTTTATACAATGTTGTAGATAACCTCAGTTATTATATCAGTTAGAGTATTAAAAGGTAAACTCCTCACTGGATAACTGGAGGACCCATTTATCTTACATCTGTTCTGTCATGCTATGCAGAAGAGAGTTGTGCCTGAGCACTAGGATTCCTCATATTTGTATGTGATATGCTTAGAGGAGGCCCTGCTCAGAATCTGGTTTCATCCATCAGTGAGCAGCAGAAGGGGTAGCACAGGAAAAGGGAAAGAGATCAGTAATCCAAGGGGAAGAAGACATCCTTCGGGGAGCTGGTGGTGTCTTAGTGGCAATGTGTATTGCATGAAAAGAATAAAAAAAGGAAGAGAGAAGAAAAATTATTTCCTAACTTCAGCTTTCTTTGCTATGTTATCTTGCAGTATATGAAGACAATGGGTGTACATCCAGCCATTCATTTCTTGGCTTGGTTTCTGGAGAATGTCATTGTGATCACAATAAGCAGCTGTGCTCTGGCCATCATTTTAAAAGCAAGTGGTATCTTTGCTCATAGCAATGGCTTCCTCATCTTCCTTTTTCTCCTGGATTTTGGAGTTACAGTTGTTATGTTAAGCTATTTTTTGGGAGCCTTTTTTGGCAGTGCTGATACAGCAGCTCTGTGTGCCAGCCTTGTGTATATGATCAGTTTTTTACCCTACATAGTTTTGTTGGTCTTGCAGAACCAGTTGAGTTTCGCCAACCAGATTATAATGGTAAATATGTCTTTTCCTTTTCTAATTTTTTGCCTCCAACCATGCTGTGTTTGTCCCAGGCTTCTGTTTCCTTTTGTGTTTCACTGGAAATAAGTCATATTAATAGATATCCAATTGAAAAATTTTTTAATGTGCAAAGAAATAAAAATAATTTTTCAGGGAAACTTTGTAAACTTACAGAAAATATAAGGAAGTTGAATTCCTCATGCTTATGTGTTCCCTTTATGTTTTTGCCTCAAAATATTTGTAATTTTAGTGTATTTTTAAGCACACACAATGATGTGTCACTTCTGAAAGTGATTATTTGTTTGGAGGAAAGCTAGTAATAGTTTCTCTGGGGGATTAGATCAGAAATTTGTCTAGTTTTTATCTAGTTATACAAGTATATGAGGTGTATGCTTCTCTGGCATCAGTTCTTCCATGTATTTTCCCGTTTTATATATGCCATAGGCTGTTTTATGACTTTGTATAGTCTTAACATACTGTAACTCTGATTGGGACATCAAATATCACCATGACAGTGCAAACTGTATTTCACACATATGATTTCACTCTTTCAACTTAAGTCACATTCCAAATTAAACTGGTAGAATAATTCATACACTATTAAAAATGGACAGTGTCAGCCAGTTAGAAAAATTGATTCTTTGCATTCAAGTAACCACAGATTTAAGACTGCAGAATTCTGTCATAAGTAGGCGGAGGATCGGGGGAGGGCACGCACCTTTTCTTTCAAAATAAGTCTTCAGATATACTGGGTTTGCTGAAAATCACAGAGTAATAGTATGTGAAAAAGGCAATAGTTTTTTGATGAGGAGAGTCCAAGTGAGATGGTGAAAACCTTAGCAATGTAAGACACAGGGACTTAGTTTATAGGAATTAGCATGAATGTCTCTGTACCAAATGTAATCCATGCCACTGATATTTTGAAATTTATTCTAAACAGCAGCCTATGACATACTTCTTTCTTCAGACAGCTGGCAGAATATGTTCTTTTTGTGTCAAATACTGCAGAAACCTTATTTAGTCTACAGTATTTTTTTAAAAAAGGAGATAAAATGAACTTCTATTTCAGCTCACTTTCAAACTGCAGAACTTTATCACTGAATAAGGCCTTCATGAAATCACCAGTGTTTTTTCCATGGATTATTGGTCACACTTCCTTTTTATACTACATCATTCACTTCCATTTTCCATTTTGTGTGACTGTGTTGCTTTATAGAAGCCAAATGTTATTTTCTCATGCAGAAAAAAACTACCTCAGCATATAGTACCCAGTGTGCGTGTCCTTCTGCCTCTGTCTCTTTTTGAGATCTGGTCTTACAAAAATGAGTAAGACTGATGCTCTTACTACATAAAGTATATTCCTTTCCATGCTTTTACAGTGTTACACAGTGTGTTTTCAGCCTCTGGTAGATTTATGATGGTTTATAACTCATAAAGTTCAATAATGCTTTCCAATATTAATAACTGGGTCAGTGGAGCTTTTTAAGGTAGGGGAGTATTGTTAAAAAATGAAAGGAAATAAAGACCATTAGCCTATGTGAAACAAGTGTCTATTTATTTTGTACTTGTTTTTAGTATTAAAAATTATTTTATTTCATGGAGATTGTTAATGATGTGTTTTATTTGATGTTCACATCCTGTTTCTATTTTGGTGTTGTAGTGTCTTCTGTCTACAACTGCCTTTGGGCAAGGAGTATTTTTCATTACATTCTTTGAAAGCCAAGAAATAGGTAAGCTCTCTGATTAGAGGAAGAGCTTTGCAGTTATTATTTCAGAAACTACAGTTGGCAATGGTTTTCACTTTGTTCTGAGAAAAAATATCTGTTAATGTGTTAATAGGTTAGATCATAACTGGAGAAAAACCTTTTTTACGTCCCTTGAAAATCAAGCTAAGCTTGTACTGCTTTCTAGCAGTAAATTAAAGTGTGCTTATTAGAGCTCTATTTGCGATACAGGTTGGAGGAAAATCTTCCTGTGACAGAGAAAATGTCTTCAGCAAATGAAATTGTACTAGAGGTGCAAACTCAGACTTTGTATTTAGTGAAATTCAGTAGAACTACCTAAAGATGAGCATCTGACTGAATTTCACTCACTGAATTTTTTATTTATCTCAGCCCAGTGGAGGAAGCTTTGGCAAGGCATTTAGAGTGCTTTCTTGGAAGTCCTCCTTGATGTCAGTGGCAGCTCTTATGCTTGTTTTCTGGTAATGTTATCAACAGGGACTTTTTTAGGATCACAAAATATTTGAGGTTGGAAGGAACCTCTGGAGGTCATCCAATCCACTCCCATTGCTCAAACAGGGCCACTTAAAGCCAGTTGCATGGGATTGTGTCCAGATGGCTTTGGAATATTTCTAAGGTTGGAGACACCATGAACTCTCTTGGCAACTTGTGCCAGTGCTCATTCGCCTTCACAGTGAAAAAGTGTTTTCTGATGCTCATTGTGTACCTCCTCTGTTTCAGTTTGTCCCTGTGGCCTCTTTTCCTGTCACTGGGCACCACTGAAAAGAGCCTCACTTTGTCTTCTTTGCAACTTCTTCTCATGTATTTATATAAATTGATAAGATACCCCTTGAGCTTTCTTCTCTAGCTTGACCAGTCCCAGCTCTTTCAGACTTTCCTCACAGGAGAGGACAGCAGTCCCTTAATCATTTCTGTGGCCCTTCACTGGACTTGCAGTACCTCCATGTTTCTCTTGTACTGGGGTGCCCAGAATTGCGCATAGTACTCCAGGCATGGTCTCACCAGTACTAAATAAAGAGGCAGGATCACCTTCCTCAGCATCCTGGCAACGCTTTGCCTAAGGCAGCCCAGGATATCATCAGCTTTCTTTGTGGCAAGAGCACATTGCTGGCTCTTGTTCAACTTGGTTTCCACCAGGACCCCCAGGTCCTCCTCTACAAAGCCTCTATCTGGTGTCCCCCAGTGTATTGATACATAAGATTGTTCCTCAACAGGTGCAGGACTTTGTGCTTGTTAAACTTCACGAGGTTCCTGTCAGCCTTTTGCCAGCCTGTTCAGGCCTCTCTCTGGGTGGCAACATGATCCTCTGACACATCATTCACTCTTCCCAGTTTTGTGTCATCAGCAAACTTTCTGAGGACAGACTCTGCCCTATTATCCAGACCATAAATAAAAATGTTAAACAGGATCAGATTCAGTATTGCCCCCTGGAGTACACTGCTAGTTATTGGCTTTCAGCTAGACCATGCCACTGGTCATGGGCCTGGCCATTCAGCAGCTTGCAATCTACCTCGCTGTCTTCTCCTCCAGCCCATACTTCATTAACTTCTTTAGGAGGATTTTATGGGAAACACTGCCAGAAGCGTTACTGAAGTCCAGGTAGAGAAGACCCACTAGTCTCCCTTTATCTACCAGACCGGTCTTTTCATTGCAGAAGTTTTAATCAACTTGGTCAAGCATAACTTCCAGAATGTTTGAGAATGGCCTTGCAATGACATCTACCAGCTCCATCAGTGCTTTTGAGTTCATACCATCAGGGTCCATGGATTTATGTATGTGCAGTTTGTATAAACATTTGCTGCCTTGATCATCTTCCATCAAAAGTACATTGTCTTTCCTCCAGACTTTTCCCTTGGTCTCTGAGATCTGGGATTTCTGGAAACCAGATTGCTCATAAAGATTGAGGCAAAGGTGGCATTCAGTACCTCAACCTTTTCTACATCCCACATAACCAGGTCCTCTGTCTCTTTGAACAATGGGCCCACATTTTACCATAGCCTTCCTTTTGTCACCTATATACTTACTGAAGCTCTTCTTTTCTTTGACATCACTGAATAGACTCAATTCCATTTTGATTTTAGTTTTTGCAGCTTCATCCCTTGATGCTTGACCAAGACTTTTGTATTCCTCACACGTAATCTGTCCTTGCTTCCACCCTCTCTGTTCCCTTTTTGTGTCTGAATTTTGCCAGGAGCTCCTTGTTCATCCATACAAGCCTCCTGGAATTTTTACCTGGCTTCCTATTCATTGGGTTGGACTACTCTTGAGCTTGGCAGATGTGTCTGGGTTCACACATGGATTAGCCTATAACACAATGGAGGTTTATGAGAATAATATTGTACAGAGAAAGAAAAGTGTAAGTTATTCACTCACAACAAAATGATGAGATGGATATTTAATTATTATATGTTGGAAAGTAAGAAAAAAATTACCTTTACTTTGTGAAGTATTTTGTCTGTTTCCCCTGTGTGACCACATTCGTACTCGGCCTGAGTAGAAATCTTGGAGGCAGCTGGTGAGATCCCGACTGAGCTGTTGTTCAGGTGCAGAAATGCATGAGAGCACCCTATTATCTTTAAGTGAATAAAAGCAACAGGAAAAATGTTTGGAAATGGACTAAATGTTCTAACAGGTTGCCCTACTATCTCCAAGTTAAGAGCTGCCCTTAGTGATGCTAGAGTCTTCGAAAAGTAAGAAATTGGTGTTCAGGCCATTAGTAAATGTCTAAAAAAGATATGCATTTATGTATCTAAGTATATAAAAGGATGTAATCCTTTTCTTTTTTTTACTACTACAGCAAGATCAATATTGCTGACAGTGGATGTTAGAAGCCGACAGGCATTGGAAAAAGTATCATAATGATGCAAAAGTTAGTAAGAGTGGAAGAGACAATTGCAGAAAATATTCCTGAAATTTCTTGCCACATACGTCATCAAAATGACTCATCTTTACTGAAGAAATGGCACAATGTGCTTTGCGGATTAGCTGCTTTTCTTGACAATTGTAGATAAGGAATTGTAGAAATAATATCGTGACTCACTTTATTGCAAACAAAGTAGCATTTTTCAAACAAAGTAGCATTTTTCAGAAAAGAAATGCAATGCGTTTTGTAAATCTGCAATTTGGTTACTTTTGTTTTCCATTTAGTAATATGGTACCTTTCAGTAGTACTAATTTTACACCTTCTTTCCTCCTTTCATGTCTTCTGCAATGTAGTAATTTTATGAAGCAATTATTCAGTGAGTTTGTTGTTCTAGTTTACCTCTGAATACAGTCAGTGCACAAAAATACTTCCTTCTTAGTTAGGATTCACAGATTTGTCTTCAGATGTAATATTCTAGAAATGACTTTAAACTTTGTGACCGGTCTCTTTGTGGGGTGTTTTTTTTTGTTTTGTTTTGGTTTTTTTTTTTTTTTTTTTTTATAAAATCAGCAGCATTGTATAAAGCCTGATATGTTGAAGAGGTCAGTGCCCCATTTTTTTAAGAGAGTCATAGTTCTTTTCCTTTGGCCAAATTAAGGGCCAGCTAACACTTTGTGAACAGCCCTTTTTACAATGGCTTCTCTGCATTTTCCCAGCAGCAGTGTCACCTGCTGTTCTAAATAGAGGCTTGTCAAGGCGTAGCAATCCATTTCTATTCATTAGGATTACTGTTATTAACTATGGTCTTTTTTGTGTCAGTGCTTAAATACCCAGAAGTGTGGTGTTGATGTGTTTGTGATCTTTAATGCTTTACTGATTTAGTTGTGACCTTTTAAAAATCATTATTATTATTGCTGCCAGGAATTCAGTGGAATAACGTGGACCAGTCAATGGCACAAGGAGGATACATGACCTTTGGATGGATGTGCTGGATGATGTTCTTTGACTCCATTTTGTATTGTGTAGGTGGCTGGTATTTTAGCAATATTATTCCTGGTAAGATAATGGAGTTCTTCTTATTTCATATTTTTTTAAGAAGCTATTGGATGGAATGCATAGAATTGGCTCTCCTCATTGTATGCAAACTAAACCGAAACCATTTCTCTTTCTGAGTCAAGGTTTTGATGTGCAAAACTGCTTGATTACCTTTAGGGACAATCTTACTTAGGACTAAAAAAAGTCTTCCTACATACAGAAATATTGAGTAATGCTAGTGGAAGTAGTGGGTAGCGAGTTGAATTGAGTAGCAGAGTAGAATTTGTAGCCAGGCATGAAATATCTTTTGTTTGCTTACGAGGAATTAGAAATTCATTGTTACTTCACAGTAACAGAGCTCAGTACAGTACCAAAGCTTCCTGTGAAAATGGTGAATCTTCTGAGTCTGTACTTGGGCTGAAACCCAGGAAGACCACCACTTGCTACCACTCAATCCACAGTCCAATGCATAAACAAAACTATAGTTCAAGTATATTTTTGGAAAGTTATGGGATTTTTTTCTTTTCATTAATCAAGTTTTATGGATATTATTGAGTTCATTGATGCATTTTTAATTGTAGCCTAATACCTTGCTAGATGTTTGAAATTTACCTTTCCTCTGATTTGTGTATGTCACCTTTTCTTGCAGCTACTCTGTGTTTAAAATATAAAAATTAAAAATTAAATTTGCCTTGAAAGATATTGGTGTGTGGAATATACAACTGCATTTTACAAACTTCAGCTTACATTGAAAGCTGCCCTTCAGTGTGGATGAACTGCTACTCCAAACACACAAGATAGGCTTCACTTACAAATCACAAAATAGACTAGAAAGATCCAGCACTGGCAAAATTTACAGTGTGTGTTGGAGCATTTTTTTTGCTATATCTGTTGTGTGCTACAATAAATATTTATTTTGTTGGCTGATTTGTGTGAATTGTGCAGATTGTAATGGAAGAGTAATCTTTAATGATTGAAATTGATTGTTTTTATGATAAAAAAATAAGGCAGTTTGCCTTGGCAGACTATTTGGCGTATTTTCTTTCCTCTACATCACAAGATTATATTAGGCTGTGCCTACGTATTGTAAAATCTATGATTCTGTTATGTTTTAAAGCTAATTTGGAGATAAAGCACAGTCCCACTGAGGATTGGTTACTTTATAGCAGGACCTTGTAATATGGACAAATGATTTTTCTACTTCATTAAGGTTTTTTAAGTACAGCTAAGAGTTTGAGCTAATAAAATTATCTAACCAGCTCTTTGTAAGTAGTGATAGGACATTAGTAGTCTACAAACCAATATGAAATTACTATAAGTTTTGCAACAGTTTCTATCATAATTGTCATCTAGGAAAATTTGGATTAAAGAACCGATGGTACTTTCCCTTTACTCTTTCTTACTGGAAGAACTTGTTTGGTGCAGAAAGGCGGAAAAGATATTATCTGAATTCTAATATGTTTTTCTTCAATGAAAACTTCCAAGAAAAAGGTGTGTAGTCATAACAGAATTTTAATAACAGCTGTTTTCTGAATGGTGTGCTGATTTTGATCAATCTGCTTTTATAATTCTTTGGTCTTATATTATGTGTTTAGATCTTGTCCCTTTCTCTCCTCTATTATATAGCATATATTATAAATGTTACATACTAACTTAATTGTGCTGTCACCTGTAATGCTTAACTTGTTCAAGCATTAATTATGTATGTACTAGTGTACACACATATTTAAGAAAATCCTTTAAAAAATGAACAGAAATGCTTAGAACAACATAAAGGGTTGTTGAGGGTTTTGGAAGTTAGTGTAGCTTGGAAAAATGATTCAGTTGTCTGTAGCACAGATGAAGTAGCTGAGCTTCTCAGCAGTGTTATGCATTGGTATCTCCTGGAGCATAGCAACCTGCATAATGTTTTGAGGTTCATTTAAACATTTATGGAAAAACTATCAGTATAGTTTTGTCTGAGTTTCTGCAATTTGGAACAATTCAATTTTTTGTCTCTAGTCCTTGCTAAAAATGAAGTTTTTCAGTGTTTCACATTAAGTTCAACACAACTCCTATGGAAAGCGAAGAATAACACTCTCCTCTGCCTGAAAAGTTACTAGTGTGGTCCCTGGTTCAAGCCATCTAAGTAATTGGCTACAAGACTGTGGATCTGTTCATCTCCCTGATGCGTATCATGTGCTCAGTAGCAAATTTCCTGTGCGAGAAGTGTAATGCTGCCACGCATGTAAAGGAGCTCGCTCTTGTTCATAAAAATTGGGCATCATTGTCCTGATAATGGGATAAATGCATTCGTGGATAATTTGCTTGGAACAGCAAAGTGACTTGCTCCCAGGTGATTTCTACATTTGTTCCATCTAGCCCAGGTAAGGGTTGGTTCAGTGGGGGTGGAAGGCAGTTTGGAAATCAAAGATACATCAGGGAAGAGCCAGAGTGTAAGTGCTATGAGCTGGAACTATGGCTAGAGTAGGGATGGCAGAACCTCGGTGCTGAGTATCAGCTCGGAAGTCCTCTTGGGGTAAGTCCTAGGGTGGTGAATTTACTGCTTGCAAGTAATTCAGAGCTCTTGCTCTGAATCTTGCCTGAGATACATTGACTGTACAGAGTGAGCCCGTCACAGCTGCTAGTAGTGCCTTGCTTGGAAGGATTCTGGCAAAAGTTCTTTCTAAACTTAGAACTGATTGTGAAAGGAGCAAAAAACTTCTTCATTCACAGCCTAAACAAATCAATCCTTGAAACTTTTATATAATTTTTTATTTATAATTTGATTTGTATATTTTTATAGTAAACATATTTCTCTCTTCTTGTGATATTTATGTACTTTAATTATATAGGAAAATATTACATAAAATATAAATGTTCTACATAAATATAAAATTTCTATATTTTTATGTATGACATTAAAAAGGATAATTATCTCTTCTCATAATTCTCATCCATAAAAGTTTCATTTTCTTTGGAGTAGCATTCCAATTTGTTTCAGAATCATAGAATCACATAATTACCTATGTTGGAAGGGACCTTTCAGATCATCTAGTCCAATCATTAAGAAAAAGGAAAAAAAAACCAGAACCCAAACAAAAAGGCCTAAGAACCCCAGCTCCCTCAGCCTCTCCTTGTGAGACTTATTCTCCAGACCCCTCACTAGCTTCATTGCCCTTCTCTGGACCCACTCCAGCATCTCAATGTCTTTTTCTATGGTAAGGGCCCCAAAACTGGACACAGTACTTGAGGTGGGGCCTCACCAGTGCCAAGTATGGGGGAACAGATCACCTCCAAGTCCAACTCACCGTGCTGTTCATGATACAGGCCAGGATGCTGTTGACCTTCTTGGCCACCTGGGCACACTGCTGGCTCATGTTCAGCCAACAGTTAACCAACACCCCCACATCCTTTTCTGCCAGGCAGTTCTCCAGCTACTCTTTCCCCAAGCCTGTAGCACTGCATGGGCTTGCCTTTGTTTAAAAGGAATCAAAAAAATCCCACTGCCAGGTTTCTCTGTTACAGTGAGTCAATGAAATATTATGTGTTAATAATACATTTATGGGCCTGCGCTCATGTTTGGAAAGCAGTGCCAACCTTTCCTCCTGACATAGAAAGGAAGTCAACTTGGTCGGTGTCATATGGTCTGAGATGGTTACCTCAGTTAGAAAAGTGCTGGGTATCTACTTGCATTGAGGACCTCAGATTATGTTTAGACAGGACTGCTGTTCTGAATCAGTTTGTCAAAAGATCTGCTTCACTTTATTGACTGAGGATTATCTGGCTATGCCTTTTAATATTATGTTATGTGCCTGAAACTGGATAGCATTCGTGGAGTAGTTCACACAGAATTTTCTCATACTTATGGGCATAAAACAATGATTCAAGCAATATTATATTTTTTTCTACTAGAAATAAAATATAACTATTTTATGACCCCGTGGAGATGTATGTGGATATACACACAACTTGGCATAATTGTTTTAGGTTGCTTTTTGAAAGTGCAAATAGGCCAAATTCAAATATTAATGAGTGCAATATCTTTGATTTCAGTGGAGTTATGTCAGTTTGGAGCATCTTAACACCTATTCTAGGCTTTCGTAAATGGCAACAGGGATTAAGTACATTTGTTATTTCCTATATATACACACATGTGTTTAGATTCAGCAACCCTCTCGATCTGATGCTTTTCCCCATACAGACCCAGCACCTCCAGGTTGGAAAGGCCCTTGCATGGAAGGAGCCACAACTGGTGTCATGCTGCTGTCTCTCACCAAAGAGCACATGGATGGCCAGAAGGCTGCTGTTAAAGATCTCAGCCTCACTTTCCACAAAGGTCAGATAACAGCGCTCTTGGGACCTAATGGAGCTGGCAAGACAACAGTTATGTAAGTCTGTCTTTTAATGTTGTCACACTCCCCTCTGATCCCTCTGATCCCTGGTATGCTTTCTCACTTCAAAATGTTTGTAAANCCCCATAAATATTTAATAAACTTCCCAAAGCACATCGAAAATGAAAGCTATGTTATCTATGGCAAAAGAAATTTAATGAATAGAGAACTGGGTCTTCTGTGCCATTGAAATCATGTTCAGGAGCAGTGTAAGTAGGAGCTAGGCATTTCTTGTGTTGGAGTTGAACACATCTCAGGAAAGCATTCTTTTCTGATGTCCCACATGTACTCCTATCACATGGAGAGTGTGGAGTTTTATGGGGTTTTGGGCTTTCTTCCTAGAGGTCACAAGGGACTCTTATTGCCAGTTGAACAGAAATGAAAATATCAAAGTGAATATGACATTTAAAAATGTCTCAGTTAAGAAGTATTTCTACCTTTATCTTAACTATCATCAGCTTTAATAAAAGAAGTGATGGAGTTCCCAGTTAGGAATTACTCCTCAGCTAGAATACACACATGAGAAGCAAAACAGTTGTCTATTATATTTGCCTGGGCAAAAATGGATTTTGTTCTGGAAGTAAGGAAATAAAGGATTGCTGATATCTTTTCTTGTGTCAGATCACTGTTGACCGGTCTGTATCCTCCAAGCTCTGGTACCATTATTATTAATGGAAAGGACATACGTACTGATCTGGCTGCCATCAGGGCAGAGTTGGGTGTTTGCCCACAGTATGATGTCCTGTTCAACATACTAACGGTGCGAGAACATCTACTCCTTTATGGATCAGTGAAAGCACCTGGCTGGACAAAGGAACAGTTGAATCAGTACGTCAGTGGGTAAGTTTTTCTTTCATTTGTTGAAATCTGTCAAGTAAATCAGTAGTGTCTGTTGTAAACCACTCAAACAAAAAAGTGCTAAGGCAAAATTGCAGGTAGAAATAAATGGAAGCTGCAGGTTTTCCATGAGGTTTTATCACACTTCATGTTCTGAAATCGTGCCTTGAAAATAGATTTCTTAGTTTCTAACCTTTACTTGAATGCATTTGTAGTGAAACTGTCAATGTTTAAAAACCTGGTAAACAGAACTATCAAATAATTATGTTTTGACTGGAGTGGAGATGGTTAGCCTGGAAGCAGCTGCAGCGGTTCCTGCCTCATGCTGTCTGCATTACCTCCCTTCTTGCTGGAGAGGCAGATAGAAAGCAAACTGCTGTGCGTTCACCCTGAGTTTTCAGATAAATCAACACTGACTTTGTGTACTTATTATCCTGTTTTCCCTCACCTGCAGTAGAGAGAAGTGGTAGAAAAGGCAGGTAAATGCAGTGCTTGTTACAGTCTTTTTAAATAGGCCATGATTTTTTCCCTTTGTCAAATTCGAACTTTAAATGTGTTTAATGAGCGAAGGGGTTTAAAAGCAAGTACTCCCATGGAAAAATAAGTCAGAACTGTGACACAACCTCAGAGGATTTACCACTTGTCAGGTTGAGACTGTTTTCTAGTGGTTTAGACTGCTGCTTCTTTGGTATAGGACTGCATCTTCATTTTTGCATCGTGTATATTAAATTTGAGCAGCAGTCTGACATACTAATGGCATATAAGAATACTCAGGACTCTGCAGGCCTTTTTACTAAGACAAAATGATTTTTTTTTTTAAAGGAAATTAATGCTTTAAAATATTTCAAAGAAATTAGAAAAGCAACAAAGCAATGAAACAAAATTTGCTTTTAAAAGGCAACTTTTAAAGAGATTAAGAATAATTTTCCTGCATATATGTCTATACAGTAATTATAGAGACCTCTTTTCTTAAAAATGATAAATTCTCTCAGGGCAAATGGCATGGTTTACAGACTGCATACTCAGTCAAATATTTCAGGATATTAGCTTAGGACTGTTGAGCCTTTTATGTTTTGTTTGCCAGGCTGATAGTAACTGAAAGCTTTTAGGACAATGTGTGGATGTTCAATGTGATGAAAAATAAACTGATGGTCTTTCAGTGCTGCCTTTACTAAGCAGAAGGTAATCCTCACACTGCTCAAATGCAAATCATCAGAGGGCAATGTCTGTAAGGTATCTCCCAGTCCTTAACACAGTTGTTGGATTAGGTGTATTCTACCTATGTGTTGCAAATCTGTTTACTTCACAGAAAAATGTCTTCAAAGAGGGGAAAAAAAAAAAAAAGCAGCAGCATTGTTACCTTATCTGCTTCACATGACTACACTTTTCCTAGAAACTCAGGCATTTTTTTAAGGTTACTTATCTAGTTCCAAAAATTGAAACTGTTTCAGTTATGAAATCAACCATCTTTACTGTGGTTTAAGGGGCTATAATCTAGATTCTGCTAAAATCACTGTACAAACTGGTGTTTATTTTATTTGACTTAATTTCAAAATTTTCTGTTTGTATTCTGTATTTTATTTCAGGTGGTGATAAGCATTTATACTTTGTATGTAAAGAGATCATTTTATTCTATTATTTTCTGTCACCAAATGGTACAACCAGTTAGAGGTAGTAATTTTTTCAGTTTCCATTTACAGTGACTTTTGAATAATTCTGCTCTGAGTAGTCCTGTTTCTCTTCTCCTATTTCAGAGCTCTGGAAGATGTGGATTTATCCGAACATCAGTACAAACCTGTTGGAGCCCTTTCTGGGGGAATGAAAAGGAGGCTGTCAATTGCCATCTCATTTATTGGAAACTCAAAGACAGTTGTTCTAGATGAGCCCACCAGTGGAGTAGATCCATGTTCTCGCCGTAGCATCTGGGATGTTCTTCTGAAGTACAAAGCTGGTATAAAACTTAAATACATAAATTGCTGCTTATTTTCCTTTCTGGACTTATGTTTCAATAAATATAAACAGGATAGTCAAAATGTTGATATTACTATTCAGTAACTAAATACATTAATTTCAGAGGTAACATTTTATCAAATTTAGGACACTTTAAAGCAGCCAAGTGAGATTACAAGAATTATCTGCTGTCTCACAGAAAGATGCCCAGTGCAACAGAAGATTGAGTTTATTTCTGAATCCTGTTCTGAAGATTCTCTTTTGTTATCCTATTTTTTTTTCTTAGCATCTCAAAATTATTTTCTGGCTTTCATTTCCCATTTTGCACAGAACTTTATATAGATGCGTATATATGTCTAATGAAAACGGACTCATTCAGTCTGCTATATTAATTTTTTAAGTGCCATAAGGTTACAAACTGGTTGTGGGATGCAAAATCTTCAGATAGTGCACAGTCAATTAGCTGTAATATCTCATGGTGAATGAGCCATTGAAATAGACATTCTTGTTAGATGGCTTTAAGGACTCATAGAATCATCCAGGCTGGAAAGGACCTCCAAAGGTCATCTAGTCCAACCTCCCTGCAGTAGCAGGGACACCACCAACTAGACCAGGGAATCTCTTAAACTCTTAAAAAAGCTTGAAGTTGTAATGGTTTAATACTGCTTACTATGTATAATACAAGACAAAGCAAGTTTAGACCTGAGTCTAACTCAGACTATAAATCTGAATGCAGGTTTTGTTTGTGTTTGACAGTTGTCCTTCGAAGGGACTTGAAACGTGTTCCCCTAAGGATAAAGGGCCCTTGTGAAACCAAGATGCATTTATTTAGAAACCAGACTTTGTAGACATGTACCAATCTTTCTGATGCAGGTTGCACACTGATCTTTACCACTCACCATCTTGATGAGGCAGAAGTGCTCAGTGATCGCATTGCCATCCTGCAGTGTGGCCAGTTGAGGTGCTGTGGTTCTCCCTCTTATCTGAGAGAAACATATGGCCACGGACACAGTCTAACACTTATAAAAAAGGTAAACTAAAAATGTACTGTACCAAACTGAACAGTGTCTGCCAAGTAATACCTGTGTATATTGTAAGGAAGCTTCATGTCCTTGCTGGGAAGTAATATGTGATATAGATTATTACAGAGCTAACAAAACATGTTTTTATCAGCTTTCTTGGTTGTTTTGAATGGTTGGTGGTATTATTATTACTATTATTTAGAAGAACACAATAAGATCTTTGTAAATTATGAATTTCAATTCTTATCTGAAGAGCTTTCTTACTGTTCTTTATTGCTGGGAGTCAGTGCCTGCATCCCAGCTTTGGTGCAGTTTCATTAGCGGAAATTTTCCTGTATGAATTCTACTATCAAGTCCCATACTTCTGGTAACATTTAATTTTTAATGTATGATTATCTTTCTTCCTTCTTAGCCTTCTGTGTTTGAAATCCAGGATCCTAAACATATTTTTCGGGTCACATCTTTGGTACAGACCCACATCCCAGAAGCTTTCTTAAAAGAGAACAATGGGACTGAGCTGACATACGTGATTCCAGAAAGGGCAGATAAGACCTCGTTTAAAGGTCTTTTCCAGGCTTTAGATCAAAACCTTCATCACCTACATGTGACTGGCTATGGCATTTCTGACACCACCTTGGAAGAGGTATTTCTAATGTTTCTTTATAATGGCATATTTTTGGTTAGAGAATCCTGTATTACCTTCTAGCTACTCTTACTGTATCTTCCGTATTTCACAACAGTTTCTTGCAGAAGCATGATTTATTTTAAAAAAAAAATATATATATATCTCAGGCAAAATACTTTATAGTTTTGCTGTACTGTTAATTTCAGCACCTGCTCTACAGCTTATTTCTGATTTCAAGGATCTTATGTGAACACTGAGGAACTGTGAGAGGGAGACAGGTATATACACGCTAATGTGTATATATATATATATGTTATTTAATGGCACAATTAATTCAATATCACTTTGTGAAACTTATTTCTCCAGTGATTACCTGTGGCGTTAAAGACAGGCAAGGTTTTCTAACAGAAAATTTAATGTATATTAGAAAAAACACAGAGAAATAATGAAGTACAAATTGCTGTAGAGTGATATTTTTTTCTATACAGCAATAAATGCTTAGTATAGGAAAGTGGTGTTTCCCTTCTCCATCTGTACCATGGAAATGTATGAGATGATATGATGTAGTACTGTAGTCAACTGCAATATGAGATAGCCCAGGGAAGATGCCTTGTTTTATGAAGATGATACACTTTAAAGCCTGTCAGATATCACTTATGGGTTGTATTTTTGCTGTGTGAGCTATATATATGGGAATTAATGAAGTCAGATATTTGAAACTGCATCAGCAGTTCTGGGTTTGTTTTGCAAGTTTAGAATTGTTCATCTTATATAATCTCTGGGAAAAATGTAAAAAGAACCCCAATACTGCAAGTAAACCTAAAATGTTAATTGTTACGGAATTTGTTGAACCGATACACCACCACGTGGAGCTGCTGTATCCTGAAGTGGTCCACTGGGAAATATCTTTAGAACTATATTGAATTGTTACATAGATTTTTAGGACCCTGCACAAGCATAACAGATCTGTTTTTGCATACTTGTTTTTATACTGCAGTTCAAAGAATGATCTACCAGCAAATATGTAGTTTCCTTTGAAATTAAGCTCTGTATAATTGAGTTATTTAAAAAGAAAAACCCACCAAACCATCTCTTTAGGGTTTCTCTCACAAATGCCCACAGTACATAAAGCTAGTGTGGCAAGTATTTGCTATGACAACTAGGGGGTGAGGAGGAAGAAGGAAAAAATTAAATCATACAAGTTCAATAAATATTTTACATAATGTTATAAAGCAAACTGCATTCCTGCTAAAAAATTCTATAAGGCAATTCAAAAGCTTATTGAAAAGCTTATTGAAAGACTGAGGTTTTTTTTCAAATTATATAGGGTGATTAATATGCTATAAGAAAGAATACTGTTCACAGCCAAATTTTATAGATTCCAAGGTAATGTATATATTGAGAACTTGTTTTGATTATGTCCCTGTGGGAAATCATAGGAATTTTCAGAACTGACATCTGTAAAGTAAATGTGAATTTGTCACGGAATATGAGGAAGCTTCCACAGTGTGCTGCATCTGTTACTCAGTTGAGAGCTTGCTTTTTCTGTTGCTTTTTGCCAGTTAAAAAAAGCTTTAAAGGGGGTATTAGATATTGATATATCATTATTCAGCTTGAAGACTTAATGCATTAATTTGGGATGATTTCTGTCATCTCTGCATCTCATCATTAGTCGTTGTTACAATCTCAATTCTCCATTTTCTTATCAAAAGCCTCTTTGCATTGGCAACTAAATGGATAGAACATAATAGTGCTATTTAGTCTATTCAAACAATTCAATCTGGAAACAAAGAACTCTGACTTTAAAGGAAAAAGTGTGTTATAATTTTTATTTTACCCTTTCTTTGTGTTCTTTTATACAGTCACCATTATTCTTTTTCATTCTGAGGGACTTTTTCATTCTGAGGGACACTCACACTCTAAAAATTTTACCCTTCAAGGGAAACCAGGCTTCCATTCATACTTCAAAGCAATCTTGAAGTTCTAACAAAATCAGTTTCTGACACGTTCAAGTCTCAGTAATACTATATTTGCTTCATTTTTGGTTTTAAATATCTTTTCCAACCATTTTTATTTGTGCACTTTATAATGATTATAATCCAAAGAATGTTAGCAGAACCAAAAGAAAAACAGAAAGATGAATTAAATTAAGTGTATACTGAGAGCTCTCTGGAGGATGATGTTTCAGTTTTTGGCAACTCCGGAGGTTTTAAAGCTTGCTTTCTTGTTTTGCTTTGAGGAGAGAACAAAACCATTGAAACATCTTTGCAAAATAAGGTGTGTCACCATATCTGGTAATGGTGTACTACTTTAAATTATCTTCCTGAAATGACCAAAAATTTTTTCTCAAAACTTTCCACTGAAGGCAATATACCTCCTTGAAATACTTAATCCTTAAAACACTATGTAGCTTTTAGTGTGATTCAATTTTATTGAGAGTGATCTAATATTTAATTCTAATTCCATATACTGCTTACTTTTGGGGGATTTCATATGGCTTTTTAATTCTGAATACGTTACCCTCAGAATTTTCACTCCTCTTTTTTCAGGTGCTTGTTGCAAATTAACCAACAGGAAGCAATTGAAGCAATTAACACATTCCCACTGCAAAATACCTAGGATACACATGAGATTTGTGGGATAGGAGGGCCCAGAAATGTTACTAAAATGTCAGAACTGTCAGAACCATAAAGAACTGTCTATAGGTGTTGGTTGTTTATGCTTTTATCCACTCTTCACTTTGTCTTTCATCCACTTTTGCGTTTTGCACTTTTTCCTATCAGACGAACATGCATTTTAGGAATGATAGCTAAGATGTGACAGGATCCCCGTGCTTGGCAGTGAAGTGTCAAGGATACAGTGCCACTGTAGGGTACTGTGTCAAAGATATCCAGTGTTAAGGATCCTGTGCCGATTTTACTTTTCAATAATTTTACTTTTCAGTTAAGTCTCTTCTAACTGACTACACTCTCTGAAATTGACGGTATATTTATTTTAGACAATGTCTGCTTCTAGCAGTAATGATGTTTGATGTTTATAGTTAATAGTACACAGAGAGGCTCCTGCTTATAGTTATTGCTGTAACAGCCAAGGTCAGCTCACTTTGTTATGTACCTAGATGGAGGGCTGGAAGCAGAAAAGCATAGAAGAGGGATTTCACCTGTGTAGAAGAGTAGACAGGGCAGGTGACCCAAAACTCACTAACAGGGTATTCCATTCCATCTGCGTCATGCTCAGTATAAAACTGAGATCGAAATGGTCAACCCTCTTCTTCAATGGCCATTGTCCGAGGAGGACTCTGTCCATGCTTCTCTTTTTGCTCCCAAAACGTGATCCTGAATTCAGTTCTTAAATTCAGTTCCTGTCTACCCCTGTATCCAGTCCCAATGGTTGCCAGTGATGTGATCATCATCCTGGGAGCTCAATATTTGTTTTGATATATATGTGTACATATTTCATTATTTTCTTGGTATTATCTTTTCTTTTTATTGTTAATATTTCATCATAGCTGTTTTAATTTTATTTTTGAAACCACATGTCTCTCTCCCTTATTCTCTCTCCCTTCTGCTTCTGGGACAGAATTAATTGGAGCCCAGTCTGGGGCTCTGAGGAACAACAAGCCTTTAAACAGTCTCCTGTTTAATTTGTTCAAAGTCTTATTGTTGCTTAAGGTTTAGGCTGTGCTGGCCACTAAGCAAATGACAGACGCTCTGTATTAACCCCTCTCCCTTCCCAGAAGGGGAAGGTTCTGCTTATACTTACTGCTTATTCCCAGAAGGAGTATCTGGGAAGAAAATATTTGTCTGCAACTCCAGCAGGAATTTTGACACTGAACTGAATACATGAAGGAAATGTTATGTAGTGCAGCCTTCCTCCTAGCCAGAGAGGTACAGTTCCTTTTCAGTTTTAGTCAATTCAGTTTAGTTTAGTTTGCTTGACAGAACTGGTATGCAGAGGAGGCACCAGCAAGCAGGTCCAAGGCAACAAATTAGAATGACTTTGGGCAGAGAAGATCACCCTCCAGGGTCTAACATAGAAATTTCACGAGGTATTAATTTTTTCTGGCCTTGCAGTTCATGGCCAAAGTGTTCCCTGGAAGTTGGCAGCTAAGAAATGCGATCGATAACCACTGTTAAATGGCAACTGTATTGACTAAGCAAAACATGGTTTATGTAACAGTCAGACATTAGCAAGTCAAGAAATATCTTTCCACAACTATAAAAAACTTCAAATTGACTGTATTTTATTGACTATCATATGAGCTCCTTGGAAACAAGGAATTTTTTGTTGTAGCTGATATGAGGCTCTTTTGTGGGAAGAAATAAATGTTTTTTAATGATTTCTGAAAATCACACTGTGGTTATAATCTCTGTTTGGCTTGAGCTGCAAGACTTTGAAGAGAAAGCAAGAGAAGGCTTTTATCAAGAGAAAGCAAAACTTGGTGGTACTTCCACTGTTTAATTAGAGATGTTCATGGCATCTGTATTTTCTGTTAATTTTTCTTTCTTTTTATCTGAAGTTCCTAGATCACAGTTTAAATTGCAATTCAGGTTAAGATAAGAAAAAAGTAATTTTATTTTTCATTTTGAGTAGGGTGAGTTTTAATAACTGACTCGCTGGGAAAGCTGTTCCGAGTTTCTGCAAGGCTGAGGGGACTGATAAAAGAAATGCATCTCTATAAAACTCAAAGGGCTTTATATGGATAGAACCAAGAAACAGAATTAAGCAAGAAGTAGTAGGTCTAACACAAATACATTTGGTAAAGTGTGTATAGCATTTAAATAGATCTCATGATGATAAAGTTGGTGAGATCTGCTGGTATTTTTTAAAATGTTATCTCTAACTCCATTCTGAGGTGTCTTCCCCTACTTAGGAAGATTTGGCCCTTACAATTTTACTCTTGTGTTGATTTTTAGCTTGTTACTTTTATTAAAAAAAATACTCAATTTTTTTGCCATGCTATATTTTAGGTGATCGGATTCTATCATCTTCTCTCAATCGGGGGTATGCATGCTAATGGTTTTACTACAAAACATGCATTGTTGCCCAGTCCTCTCCACTGTATTAATTAGGACTTTGCTAATATTGACTGTACCTGATGATTACATTGTCCTTTAAAGGTCTTTCAGTAACATTATTGCCCACATGATTGCATAGATCTGTGGATACTTCCCAGAGCTCTGTGGATTATAGGTTCTGTAGGATTTTGTACATTAGATTTAGTTGCACTGATGCGACTAGAACTCTGATAGCAGTTCCATTTGTGCCCACAGATTTCTAGCTACAGTATCAGAAAAGACTTGGAACTGTTAATATACCTTTGGTAAAAAACTGCAGTACATGAATTCCAATATATGCCACAGTTCAGGAGTATAAAATGCCAATCCAGGGCAGCCATTCTATTGAAAGAATCTTTGCAGATAGTAGTGTCCACAGGCCAAAGCATAGGTGCTTTTGCATCTATTGGTGTTTATTCTTTTCTCCGTATCCTCAGGATTTCTTCACTGGAGGGCTTGACTAATTTTATAGTCATTCCATCTGGGAGGCTACAGCAGCGACAATCTGAATGGTTTGGGAGATATATGTATACTTATATATATATAGAAGTACATATGTAAATAAAAAGTAGTTTTTGCAAAATGGATTCTAAATTATTTTTTTCCTATTTCATTAAAGGTATTTCTGAAGCTACTTCAGGATGTGGAGAAGATGCCCTGTGTTCAACAGGCAACACACCTGAACCATACAAAAGGTGCCAAATCAACCTGTAAGTAGAAAATTAAGTACCTTCTGGAGCAGCCAGATTCACAAAGATCACAAACACAAAGATAAACATGCACAAAGTTCCTAGAATTGAGAAATGCACAAGTAAATGGAGAACACTGCCTGCTACCATTTGGTAATTGGGTTTTTTGTGCATTTTTGTGTGACATGATCTGCCTTGTGTGGTAGGTTTTATGTCTACTGTGATTCACCTCTGTATCACTTCACACTTCCCACTCTTCTACTACGTGTACCTGTGTGCACAATCACTGCATCAGCATTAATATACTACATCCTACCAGTCCCTGGCAACTAATGGTCCTTTTTGACTCATACTAGCAATGGATAAATATTGCTGAGATATACCACAGATATAAAATCTGGAAGCTATTATTAAGGTGTGTTCACCTCCATCCATGTGCAAATAAATAAAATAAATAAAAACTGTAGCTCCCCAAAGCAGAAAATTTGCCCTTTCAAGTGGCATGTTATTTCAGGCTACTTTACACGTTGTTTTTAAACAAGTTCCTTCATGCATTCTATTTTCCTGCCCTGCAAGAGTGTCCTCGTTAACATTTCTCAATCCTTAGGAAGCTTATTCTCATAAAAAACTCTTCTTAGAAGTCACTAATATGAAACCTTGCAAAATGTAAAGCTTGAGTTATCTTATGACAGTTCTCTCACCAAGCTCATCAATATTTCTCATTGTTCCTGGGATTCTCATGCTTCTACATGTATTATGTTTCCTTCTATTTGATTATTTATATAGAGATTATAGTCTTTGGTTAGATGTCAAACCATCTATATGCAGTCTTTCTTGTTTTGGTTCTATAGAATGCAGGCACAGAGAGGTCCTGGTCTGTTACTGAGGACTTTCATTTTTGCAGTAATGGAAATAAGAATTTTGAAGCTAGTTTGTGGTGTTAATATAAATTCAGTTAGATATCACAGTAAGGAATAATCAGGGCCAAACATTGTGTCCTGAGACCTTTTCTCATGAAGTGTAAACTTGACTGGATAAAATTTTTTCCAGAGGGTCTTTTTACTAGACTGTAAAAAGACTGTCCCTGTTGAATCATGGAGAAGTAACTATCAAGCAAAAAAACCTCACTAAGAAAGAAAATACCTACTGCAGTAAGTGGTGAGAACAAGACTTCCATTCAAAATACAGCTTTGAGTATCCCCTTATTTTATAACAATCAGATGTGTACTTCTTCAAGGCTCAGCTCAGCTAGGATCTCTGAAGTAATTTCAAATCAAAACTGTCTGTCTTCTCCACATATCATTTTCATTACAGACTAAGATTTAGAGTTCCCAAAGTAATGAAAACAGAGTATACTGTACCTAACAACTTATTATTTGTTCAAGGTATTACATTAATAAAGAATCTAGTAATCAGAGACTGTATATTTCAGTCTCATAAATTATAGCAAGAAAATGTGATGATAAGGCCATTTCTTTGGGGATGAGAGTACGGAATAATTGTCATTCATTGCAGATGACTGTCATTCATCATTAAGGACAGTTGTGAAGTGTAGGCATAAGGAATCTGGGAAATGGTTGTGAAAGGTATCCATCATTGTCAAAGCTAACCAGAATACTCCATGGGCAATATCTTGACCTGTATAATTTTGTCTTTGAAAGCAGATTCAAAGGCAGTCAAACTTTCTGTTGTCAAATAGTCAAATGACTTTTCAAAACCCCCTAGAGCAAACAGCTGGGTTATTGAGAAGATCACAGGATGCTGCTCCTTGATTTGTAAAAGAATTTGGATTAGAGACCCACTTTGACAAATTATGGATCTAAGCACAAGCAGGTGTATTGGCTATCCTTTACTGGTACTGAGCCCATGAAGAGTCAGGATCCATGTAGAAATCAAAATGTTGCCTCTTGTCTCCCAAGATATAGTGTAGTGTAGACGTGTAATGGAGCAAAAACAGGCAAGAGTCATCATCACTTCAAAATATGAAGTGTTTCTCTGAAGCTGGAGTTTTGATAAATACTACTTACATTTTACAGGGTCTTATTGTACTGGATCTGGCCAGAATGCAGTTAATTTTCTTCATAGGAGCCCTGATGCCACAGTGTTTTGGATTTGTGACTAAAACAAATAGAGTTTAGGAACGTGGTTTAGTGACAGTTTTTGTCAGTGTTATGCTGATGGTTGGACTAGACAATCTGAGAGGTTCCTTCCAGGCTAGGAAATTCTGTGATTCCACCAGTGTAATATAGCTGTTGCTGGGGAGTACTTGCAGCGTCAAGGCTTTCTTTTCTTCCCATTCTATTCCCACATCCCTGCAGTGAGTAAGCTGAGGGTGAGCAAGAAGCTGGGAGGGGATGTGACCTGGACAGCTAAGCCAAATTCACCAGGGAATTACTCAATTCCATATAGCATCATACTCAGCAATAAAATCTGAGGAGCGGTTTTTTTTGGGAAGGTAGCCATTGCTACCAGACTGGCTGAGCATCAGTTTGCTGGAGGTGGTGGGTGATTACATTTGCATCACTTGTGTCTTTCTTTGGTTTTATTTTTTCTCTCTTTTTCCTGTACTTCTTAAACTGTCTTTATCTTGATCCACAAGTTTTTTTTGCTTTCTCTTTTCCTATTTTCTCCCCTATCTTGCTGGAGGAGGGGGAGCATGAGCAAGCAGATGTGTGTTGCTTAGCTGCTGGCTAGGGTCAACGCACCCAAATGACACAAAATAAACTTGGAATTATTTGACCCTTTCTAAATGCAAATATTAGAGATAAGTAGAAGTCCATTAATGAAATTGTAACAATTCTAATATTGGTAACTTTAAAGACACAAAGTACACCATGTAATTTCTAGTGCTTTAAGTTTTCTTTGTGAAATGTTTACTCATAATTTTTATTCCAATGAAAACACTTGGAATAAAATTCCCCTTTTGGTGAGAACAGTTAAAATTTTCTTAAGCCAGGGAGTGTCTATGGGTGCAGGCATAATACATGCATATATTATAATACAGATACGCATAATTAAATTCTGCACAGCTGGGGCATGATTGATGGTTATTGTTTTGTAAATGTATACAGAGCATGAAGAAAAAAGGTTAGACTGAACTCACAATGACTGCATGAAAAAATCATTGGAAACAAATAGCCTTGAGAAAATGGAGAAATCACCTCTGTGGAGTCCAATAAAATTATCATAAACTACAGCAGGCTGTATATGTACAGAAATAATCTGGAGAGCTAAGATCAAGTTTAAGGGGTGACTAGCTAACCATGGATAAATTAAAAAATATTCTGAGGATATGCAAAAGCTTGACAGACAGTGGCTAGACAGTGGGCTCATTGGATCATTAAGGGACCAATGCTGCAGAATTAAGGTATTCAGGTATCTTGTTGAAGAGCCAAATGAATTAATTTTGTAGCAGTCTACATCTTAGACGTTTTGGGATCTAATATCTTTCGGCAATAAAATATGATTTGAACCTGAGATACGGTGAAACTAAACTGTAGAACATTAAAAACAGATAAAGTTATGTTTTTTATACAGTGACATATATTAATTTGAAATTCATAGCCATGAAACATTATGAAGACTAGGAATCTGGTAATAAGTTTAAAAAAACTAGAGTGGTTATTAGCATATATATCATATAAATGGCTATAGTAACAGAAGTGCTATTAAAGCTTGTATGTCTTTGAACTTGGGTAGTTAGCCACTTGAAAGTGTTGGAGTGAAAGGAGGTTGATGCATAACTAATTTTTATGGCCAGTTAAACCTTTCTCTGAAGCAGCTGTTATTAGCCATTTTAAAGGATATTGGGCAAAATGTTACATTGCTCCTATCAGGATTTAAGAGATCAACAATATACACTACTTATAAAGCATATCTGAAAACTAATTAAGAAATTGCAGCTGGAAAAAAGCCGTCATCAACAGCAAAACATCACACTGAAGAGTTTTCAGTGAATTTTCAGTGGGTTTCAAATCTGCCTTTTGATTATTTTCATCAGTGATACTGAAGTACATATAATCTTGCTTATGCAATCTGCAAAGGATTGGAAGACTAGAAATGAATCAGATCAGTCCTAAAGAGTGAGTTAGATCACTTCAAAAGCTGAATCTGTTCTAAATACAGTATGTTTTTAATTAAACCAAATGTTGGGTAAATCTATGTAATGGGGAGTAATATTCTGGAAAACATGACTTTGAAAGTTATTGACTAATCCTTTTGAAAAAGTATTTTAAGACAGCATGTCTAGGAACATTTATGTTTCAATTTAATCTACAACATGCTGTGAAGAGGTCATTTTGACTATCACTACAAAATTGATGAGACTGTTGCTACAATACTAAGTACAACTTTTCTCTGTGTTTTTCAGTCTCAATGTCTTTAAGGAAAAGTTGGGAATTGGAGAAGGGAGCAGAGAAGAATTAATGTTGGAGTTGAAGTCCTTATAAAGGGCTTAGTTAATGTAGTTTATCTAAAAGAAGATAGAGAATCAGATTGCTTAAAAAACATTTTTTTTTTTTTTAATCTGTAGAGAATGCTCTTGATAAGGTACAGTTTTAACTTTTCTAGGGGCAGAAGTGAAAGAAATAAGAGAAATAAATAGCTGGAAGCTAAAGGCAAGCAATTCTCCTAAGAGGTTAATTAACAGTTGGAGTTAGTCTACCCAGGGAAGCATGTTCCTTCTTTGGCACAAGTTTAGGGCCTTTGCAGAAAATATACTACAGTGAGAGAGTGGGTTTTCTCTTCTTTTCTTTTAGTTCCTGTATTCTGTTGAGGCTATTAACAGCTGTAGACAGGGAAAAGATATTGACAGCCTTTATGATCTTTCATGGTATTTTTAAAATCCTGTCTTTTAAATAAATATTCAGGATTCTTGTTGTCCACTCTGTAGAACTGCTTGTCTGCCATCTCATGTTGTGATGATTCCTATTCCTAAGTAATTTTTACNGTGTAATTATTCTCATCCACAAAGAAATTTAAAAAAAAAAAAAAAAAAAAAAAAGGAAAACCAAAAGAATATAAAAGAAGTAGAACTCTTCCTCAGAGATTAAATAAGATCTGGCAGACAGTATTTCTGTGTTCACTTATTGCTTTTGAGAGTGACCTGATTGCACTTTTTGGAAGTATTCCACATTTTTCACATTTGAAACATCTCCAAAAATCTGTAGTCATTATATGGATTATGTGATCATCTGTTATCTGAAAAGCAACTGAAAGTTAAATAGCAACGAGTTGCCTGGTGTAACACTAAATCAGCTTTTGCTGCACTTGTAGTAATATCGTCTTCCTAGTTTAAGTAGTGAAGTCCTTTTTTGGCTTGTGTTTTTTCTGTTGCTCAGTAGCAGAAGTTTTTCGCAGACAGCATTTACATTGAAGATGAACGGATTACTTCTTTCCCTCAAAATATGAGGCTGGTGCATTCGAGGAAAATTTCACTCTTAGATAACTCATACAAACTCCCACACACCCACAAGCAGTGTCAAAAAATAGTTGTTGTTAAAGTTGTTGTTAATAGCTAGTCTTTAGGTTTTATATACAAAGTAAATTCTGATGGCTCTTTGCTTTACCTTACAGGTGGAGTACATATTTTATAGGTTGTTTGATTGTTTTGTTTTGTTTTTTTTTCCCAAGGGTGCCTGCGTATGTATATATTTAGATGATTTTGTAGGTGGAGATAGTGTATGAATATATTCATACATAAATGCAAATATTTTAAAACACAGCTTTGTTAATGCTGTTGCACCAGCAAATAGAGTTTTTTTAAATCAAACATGTAAGTAAATCAATTGTATTTGATGTTAATATGGTCCACTGTTTTAGGAATTACAGGGACAACATCTAAAGCAGATTCAGTATGAAAGGCATACTGAAGGAGCAGTATGCAGAGCAGCCAGCACTTAGGACAGCACTTCTTTTTGCTGTTTGTGCAATAAACTTACATAAGTGACAAGGTGACACCATGATAAGATTTGTATATGACCCTGCTGACAATTAATTCCTGATTCAAAATATGTAAGTGGGGATTTATGATATGTAGAACTGATGTTGGACTTTGGAATAGGTGGAAATTTTTACCCATATATTTTTTTTCTGTCTTGATCTATTTTTTCAGTTTATCTAGGTTCCCCTATTCATTGGAGGCATTAGAAAAAAAATAGAACAATTGGTTCTGTTAATCAGGATCCTTTTAGCTGTTAATGCTGCCATTTATGAGATAGCACAATGCCTGAGGAAAGAGATTATTCAAATAAATTTTTCAATTGTTTGCTATAGCTGTGGGTCTGAATAAAACATGCCTCCTGCAGAACTCGGTTATCTTTCAGTTTTGAATTGTTTCCCTGCACAAATGCTGATATGATTTCATTGTTAATAGAGTAATTCTGGTAGAGATAGTGTCTAAAAATATTCTTGTTATGGAAGTTGCAATATTTTAGATTACTTCGTCCATATCAAGGTAATACTTGCACAAATTGTAAAAGTTTAAGTGACTAAGGATGCCTTTGTCTACCAGGGTGAAATCTTGGCCCTGCTGAAGAGGTTTGCTCCATTTGTTGTTTGAGAGTCCTCTGAACAATTCCAGGAGGCTTTTTCCAGAGTGCTTTCTACAGGGTCTCCAAAGGCCACTCACTGCAAACTGAGCAGCTGCATAATGAAAATCATCTGCAGTACAAAACTGGGCAGCTGCAATTTAGAAGTCCCCTTGCTGGGAACCAAGTTAACAGTGGGAAGTACTTGAGGACACCTGGTTTGAATGTATAGTTCCTTCAACCCCTGGTATATTTAATGTCTAGTTTGAAAATTATGAGATATTTAGCATTAATATTAAGTGCTGTGGTAGGGAGAACATTCAGATTGTATTGCTGTTATTTTCTTTCACCAAATCTTCACCAAACACAGTGTAATTTCTGTGAGTTAGAGCCCTTCTGTCCGCATTGGATTCAATCTTGAAATGTAACCTGTGTCTGTAGGTTGAATTGTAGTAAACTCAATTCTACTAGCTTTCTGAGTACTGTTTACACTTCTACAAATAAAAGGAACTGATATCAAAAACCATGCTGCTTGTTTTAATATGAAGTAATATGAGGCAATTCTAGTGCAAAATCTGTATCTGATGTATTTGTACGTGTGTGCAGGGGAACATCCATTATTTATCTCTCCCAAGTCTGAGATGTATACACACACCCCACACAGAGACATATATGTATGAAATCAATTGGAATCTTTTTTTTTGGTGATTCTGACATCCTGGAATTCTCTGCTTTTGTGCTTTTAAAGAGTTCAGACAGAAGATTCAAATAGTTTTCCAGTTTTGTGACTGCCATTCTGTGCATGCTTTTCAACTGTTCCTCCTCTTGTCCCATCCTTCATGTGGCAATTCATGGCAGGTGCATCACTGCAGGGGAGCTAGTACTACAATAAAAGCATATCTATTTGGAAAATTACCTCCTGGAAATTGAAATTATCATATCTGTTAATGTTGCAACTTAATCATGCAGAAACTCAAAATCAGAGAATTAGGGCTCCCAAAATTACCGTAATTTTCCTTTTCAGCATGTGATAGGATTGTGTTCACCTGGCTGCATATTGATCTTTCATTTGTTTCCAAAGAATATGCCTGTCTCATCGTGATGGATGGGCTTTGGCCACAGTAGAGTTTACCATGCAAAACTAAAAAATAGTTGGCATTTAATTCCAACTTATTTCTCAGTATGGTTTATGCTGGCAGCGGCCCCACCTAAAAAGTATAGAAGAGAGATAAATCAGGGCAAAGTGAAAGAAAACATGGATATATATATATCTAAAAGAGATTGTATTAGGCACTGAAAGTCACAGCTGTAGAAAGAAATGAAACCCTATATTTATGAATTAGAGGAACAGTGCATTTACCAATGTGTCCTTCTCTTCCATGAGGACCAGACTAGTTTAGATGGTCATTCATCAAATCAGCATGGCTGTCAGTGTAACAACCCTTTTTGGTTCCCTTTGGGGACTGCAGGTTAATGGATAGGAAGGCAGCACCATTGCTTCCTAATTCCTTATGCCTGTGGTTTATTTGTATGCTTCAGGCTAAAGAGGGGAAGAAAACTAACTATTTTGTACTAGAAAATTAATTCCCTTCATTGAAAACTATGGCAGTGTTTTTATAACCAGAGTAGGTGCTTGTACCATTCACTAGAAGTGTTACATTACAAAACAAATATATGCTCAGTTGAGTTTCTGTTATGGCTATATGCCTACCTATTTTCATACTAGTAAAAACAACAAGGGGTGTATTGATATTAGCTAACACTTCAGCAGCAGCTAGGCTGTTGTTTTTTTTTTTTTTCCTAGCTGTTGTGCTGGCTATTACTGTTTATTATAGTAGTAGTGGTACCTTTGAAACCCAATCTAAAGTCAAGCCCTGTTGTTCCAGACACCCTACAGACTAATAGTAAGGATAAAAATCCCCAGATTCTCACTAATTTTGACAGCTTGCAGTCTAGTTTTAAGGCTGAATATAATGAGTAGATAAAATGGACAAACGGGTTTGGGAAGGTAAGATTACAAATTATAACCATAATTAAAACCAGAGGTCTCAAGTCACTGACTTTCTATCTACCATATTTACTTGCTAAATGCCATTTAGACACTTTTGCTTCCCCAAATTTACCCTTATAATAGTGGCTGTCATGCACTTCTAAAATTCTTATCTATTACCACACATGATGTGTTGTTGCGTGGTGTGGCATTTATGCTTTTAGAGGATTTTGTGTTATTTTGATATGAGTGATGAGATAGCTTAATGGATTTTGCAGTGGTATGAGAGTGGATATTCTTGCATTAAATAGAAGGTTAAAGCTGTCAGGAAATGCTATGTGTATTTCAGTATTAGTTATATGTCAATTCAAGAGGCTGGCTTACCTTCTTTGTATCTGGTATGGGCATTACAGATACCTAGATTAATACTTCTGTGATATAATTATCATGTCTATTTTGAATCACCTTGGATGTTGGAGAAGACATAAAGGAAGGGAAAATTTGGATGTAAAGTTTTAGTTTTTATCTGATTTGTATAATTGCTAAGAAATACTTGGTTTGCATTCAGTGCTGTTCATATTTGTATAATGCAGGTAATAGTATTTTCTAACTTAGAAGAAAAGCAAATTCTTGAAATGGAAAGATAATATTTGTAATATGTGTTTCTGGAAAGAATGAATAAGCATATTAGGTAAACTTTCTTACACTGAAAATCTCCTGCGCTATTTTGTAGATCTTTGCAGTAGCGAGCTCTGATGCTGGACTGCTGTGGGAAGAGATAGATTCAGATGGACTCTAGTCAGGTTCATTTAGTAATCTGTACAAATGCTGAAGAGGTTAGGGGACAGGAATCAATATTTTTGGGGTACTCATTTGCTGAAGTGTTGCAGCTGTGATTCTACATTTTCACCTCTAACTGCTTAGCCCATATCAGCAAAGGCAATATATCCATTTAATGAGCTGCTGAGAATTTGGATAATGTATTCTATTTAGTTCATTATTTTGATGAGTATGATGTATTCTATTCAGTTGGGTTATTCAATACCCAAAAGTCAGTCCTGGTTTTAATAATTTCTCAGTTTGCTGGTTAGTCATCCCAAAGCCATCCTGTGGAAGGTAGGGTTACGGTGCATCAGAGGGCAAGAGGGGTGGAGTATTTTTGACTGGTGCTTAAAATGTGTGTATCAGTCACATTTCATGTGAAACCATGGCTCTGGAAAATTCCTTATTTTAATCATTCTTTCTCTCCCAACAACAAAAGACTGTAGCTCATTTATTTGTTAAAAAATTGATGTATTTTGTGCTATAGATTTCTCAAATTATATCATGCTGTTCTTTGAAAAAGTAAAACAAAAGGATGGGAAGGAAGGGGACAAAATCCTGCTATACCTCTGTCTTATTTCTTTCCTTTTCTCTGGGGGATACTGGCAATGTATTTTCCATTGCCATTTAATTATGTGCCTTATATGAATCTGTGCAATGTCATTACTACTTGCAGCAAACCTAAATGAAAATCCTGGATGCAAACAGCGACGTCTATGATCAGACATTGTTGCTTGGATGTGCTTCTGTTACTGATTTGATAACAATACAGGAAGAAATAGCAGTGAAAACTATTTTATGGGTGAAGGCTTGTTGGTCTCTAACTCCTGCATGTTTCACATCTCTGTACCAGGAGCACTTTACGTGGCTGTGTCTTCTGTTTAGCCGGTGAAGGTCAGATGTATCTCCTCTTCAGCCAGTTGAGTGAGGGTACTGTGGTGTTTCTGCCTCTAAGAGATTTAGCTACACTGGCAGCCTACTATTTCTTCAGCCTCTTACACATTGCTGTGAGTAGGGCATAGCTTTTGTGTTTAGATATGACTTAAGAATTTCTTTCTTCTCAAGATAGGGTGGGCAATTTGAATTATTTGCCCCATTCTTTTCCTAAACTTCTTGCCTACAAATGAGCTTTTGTTCATACTTATTGCTTTGGGAAATGCAAAAATAAGGAGCTTAAAGAGTCTACTAGTTTGCCAGTAGTTTTTCTAGTGGCAGCTTTTTGGCTTGTGAGTTTTAGTATTGGTATTTTTTAGTGAGAGTATTCAGCACGTTTTTCAGGTTATGTTGTTTCTTGATTTTTCTGTAAGAATCAGTTATATACTTCAGTATATATATACTTCAGTGTGTATATATACACACACACGTACTTCAGTGTATATATATACTGAAGTATATATAACTAAAGCTGTCCTTTCAGTAGTCATCAGTATGCTAAAATCTTATGTTATACGTGTTATGTTTAAGTATGTTAAATCTTGAACAATAAGAATGTCTTAGATAAAGGAAGGAAATCCTCTGTTCAGTCAACTGTCTGGCTTGACAGACACCAATGCTTTGTCTTTAAAATATATTAATTTTACTGATGAACTCTACAATTACCTAGATCTCTGTTATTCTGTCTCAAAGATCTTCAGGCCCATGCAGAATCAGATTCTGGAATCTGGGGGCCAGAACATAAAGCTGAATTAAAAAAAAAAATATATTTTCCCTTCAAAAAATGTCACTTAATTAGATTAAGTAGTTGGTATGGGGGATGGAAAAGAAACTTTAAGTTTTGCTGAAACTTTGCTTCTCTGTACAGGAAATTCTTAAGATTAAAACTATTTGAATGAACATTTTAAAAGAATTATTCAACATGCTTAAAATGAAAAAAGTTCTGGGGGGAAATGGGAGGATTTCTGTCTAAAAATGTCAGATGGGAATTTATTTTGTGAAATTCCACTCAAACTGTAGATTTTTCTGACCTGCTATGTATGGAGACAGCTCATGGGCCTATTACATATAAGCAAGAATCAATCATAATATGAAACACAGACTAGAGGAATTCTCTTTGCATGTTACACCATCAAAATGCCTTTTATTCAAATGCCCTGCATGAAGATAAGTTCTCAAAATCCTCATGGAAACAAAATCAATATAATATTTAAAGGGTGCCTACAGGAAGGCTGGGGAGGGTCTGTTCACCTGTTTACAAAGGCCTCCTGCAATAGGACGAGGGGCAATGGACTTAAGTTGGAGAAGGGTAGATTTAAGTTGAATATTAGAAAAAATTTCTTTACTCTGAGGGTGGTAGAACACTGGAACAGGTTGCCCAGGGGGGTGGTTGAGGCCTCTTCCCTGGAGATAAGACGAAGGATATCTTTACACCTTCTAATGGAATCCTGTGCACAGATTAGTGAGCTAGCACTGTCTCTATGCCAGTATGACATATGCTGAAATACAGAATGAAGTCAGGTTACTAGCTTGGCCTAGAACTACTTGTTAGCATAGAACCTCTGATAAGCTAATGAATATATACTGCTTGCAAATGCAACCAGTTTCATGTGAGCTTGGTCAGCTTTTTTTGGGGGGTATTTCCTTTCCAGAATTACCTTCCTAAAATCTGGACCCTCCTCTAAATGACTTGTCTAAATGCCATAATGGCAGAATTGAAAATGTCTGCTCCTAGCTGTTAACATAGCCATTGCACAGCCCATTTTTCCTTGTTTTATTGTGCCATGAAAAAGATTGTATTATTTTTTAGAAATGCAAAAAGAGGGAGAAAAAGGTCTAATATCCAGTTAGAGACGTAAAATATTTGGCTCCTAATTCTAGAGAAGTCTATAGGTAACTATTTTTAAAATCTTGCTTACCAAATTTTAGGATTTATGCTCTATTTCCCTGTATCTGATATTTACTATATGAATTGGAAACTGGCAAAAATCTTTTCCAT
Source organism: Pedionomus torquatus (assembly GCA_013398155.1). Taxonomy (NCBI): domain Eukaryota; kingdom Metazoa; phylum Chordata; class Aves; order Charadriiformes; family Pedionomidae; genus Pedionomus; species Pedionomus torquatus. The sequence continues at coordinate 629,788 of VZRU01019450.1, read as the reverse complement.
AATACAAATGAGAGTCTGGATGAATTGGAAAGTACAACTTGATTGTGAACATAATTGCACTTCTTCCAGATAATTGCAATCGTAATTCAAGCAAGACAGCTTCTAACAGTTGGGTCAGATTTTTAATTTTATGATCTCAATTATTAATGAGAATATTACCATAAGCTTTCTGCATAAAAATTGACTTCATAACAGAGAGGTCAGATGGTCTTGTCTTCTAGCCTTTATGATTATCAGTGTAATCAGAAACTGTTTTCCCATAAATTTGTGCTGCTTTTATGCTTCCTGACATAGATATCAAAGGTAGGTGGAGAATCACTTAAAAGTTTTGTGAAGTAGAAATTAATTTTGTAGGTTCTAGTTGAAAGAAAGTTAAATTTGACTATGCATGTAGGATTAAGAAACATGAAAGGTTAAATGCCAGGTGTACACAGGAATATTATTTAGCTTTTTATATTTTATTTTATTTTTGAGCAATTTAATACTTTGGGAACCTTGAAAGCCATATTAAGTCAATTATGAAAAGCCCAGTGCAGGCTACTTTTCACAGCATGGCTGCAGTCAGACAAAATGGTGTGATGCGTAAAGAAGACAAGCAGTTCAGTACAAGAATGCATAATGGCATTGTATAAATTGGTAGTGTACCCACATCTGATATATTGTTTTCAACATGACTGTCTGTCTTGAGACTGTTACACTGGTAACATAAGGAGACTCGAGGCAAGTGGTGAGGGTTGTTAGAACTATAGAAATTTTTATGAGAGGAGACTGAAAACTTGAGATTATTTATGCACAAGATAGATTGGAAACTTCTCTAACCAGTCTGCTAAAGCAAGATTTAAGAGTATATCCTGTACCATCAAACAGAGTAAATTCAAAACGGATAAACAAGATTTTTTTTTTTTTCCTGAAACACAAAGGAATGACAGAATTCAAGGTCACAAAGACTGAAATTTAAGATGATTCAGGAAGACATTTGACACATTTCTCAATGAGAATTTTAAATAATAACCACATGCTTTTACTAGAAAGGCAAATAAGTTCCTGAAGCAAACATATACTTTTAATATAATGGTTTAATACATCCTCTTGTGCTGTATTGTTGCTGGCCAGCATTGGAAATATTGAGTAAGAGTCCATATATTGAACAAAACAGACAATTATTTTTATTCAGAAAATGCTGCTTAGAGTGGTCTCAATATATAGAAGGCAAAGGTAGTAGGAGACAAATCACAAGAGACCATAAAGCATAGTATGTCTTTGAGCACTACAATAAACAGGCTACTCAGTCTTGCTACAGTGCAGACACCTGTGGTAGTAAATCTACCAGACACCGCTAGGCCAAAACGGATAAACAAGACTGAAGTAAATTCAGTCTGGCAAAGCCAGAAGTAAGAGAAGCTGGTAATAGCCTGCACATGCCTAGAAGGCATTAAGGTCTAAAATGGAAGCAAAGTGATTGGTGTGATTCACAAGTGTCGGAGAGAGAACAATAAAATGAAATTAAGGGAGAGTCTATCAGGAAAATGTCTGACTGGTGAGATGTTTATAAGCCATGGACACTCTCCCATGGGAATGTGAAGGACAGCCCATGAGCTGGGATTATGAAAAATACATTGACTAACACATCAGAAAATTTTATCAGTCACATAGAGCAGAGAAATAAAGGGAATGTTTTTATGAGAATCCACATCTCTAGCATCCCTGATACCCTTTTTGATACTCTAAAGTATCAAAACCATAATAAACAGGCCACGTTTACCATAGTCATTTGTCTAGAAGCAAATGGCAATGCATGAAGAATGGTTGTGTCAGCGTGAAGACCACGGGAAAACAAATATTCTGTACTCCCTGAGCTGTAGAGATAATGTGTTAGCTGAATATCTGTTTACACTTATATGAAGATTTGGGGGGGGATTATACTCTTCCATCCAGGAGAACACTGTAGGTTTATGTAGTTTTGTTTTTTCTACTCAAAAGACTATTTTGTTCTAGATCTGAAAATGTAGCACATGAAAGTTTAATTTTCCTTGTTTATCACAAGGGTTTTTTTCTCTTCTCACTCAGATATCTCATTTACGGGAGCCTCAAGTGTGCGTGGAGCCCATCTTATTCTTGCACAGATTTTTGCCCTTCTGATGAAGAGGTTCCAGCACGCCAGGCGAGACTGGAGAGGAAGTCTGTCAAATGTGCTGCTGCCTGTCCTCTTTGTTGCACTGGCAATGGCCTTGTTTAGTGTGAAGCCTCTCGCTATTGATTATCCTTCTCTCAAGCTGACACCAAGACTTTATGACAATGCAGAATCCTTCTTTAGGTAGGTAAAAGGCTCATTCATCATCATCAATATTCTAGGGTTCTGGGACCTTTACCCTTGACTTGTCAGTTTTAAAGACTATTTGCATTGTAGGAATAATAATGTTACTTTTTACAGTAGCTGTTTGTTTTTCAGATGTTTCGATTTTTATAGATTATAAAGGAGAGATAAAATTAAAAACGGCATTGTGCACAGGATTTTCTGAAGTAAGTGGCAAAGATTTTGGAGCAGTTTTAGCTGGCATGTGTGTTTTAATACCAGTCATGGCTCCTTGGATGTAAATACACAAACCTATTTAAGCAAGGGTTTCCAGGCTTCCTTTTAACTAATTGCTTAGATCTGAACTAGTTTTCTCAAAATAATTCTCAAGTTTTAAGTATTAACAAAGCCTGGTGCCCTTCTTAGCCTCTAGTTTCTATATGCTGAGCTTTAAACTAACTAGATTTATTTATTTATAATATGCAGTATCTATAGCTCAGCTCTGAACTATTCTGTATTGCAAGTGTATCACATACAGATCACTTTCTCTTCAGGACAAATATCTAGATACATTCATAAACATAACATGATGCTGTTTGAACATGTAAATGAAACATAATAGCACTTAAACCATGATGTTAGGAATACACATTTAGAAAGATGGTCATGAGGAGATAGTGAGATTTGTTTAATCATAATTTTATTGAATTTTCTTTACATGTTCACATGTCGTTTTTGAAATGAGATTATTTTGCTGGTTTTGCATTTCCTATGGATACATTTTGTAGTTCTTTATTTTCTTGGTAAACATGTAGGATCTTGAGCCTGAAGGTTAATAGAATTAGACCTATTAACATGTTTATGTTTTTTGGTGGTGGTGGGTTTTTTTGGTTGGTTGGTTGGTTTGGTTTGTTTTTTTTTTGTTTATTTCTTCTTTTCCTGTTCCTTTTCACCTGTGGCCCACTTTGAACAGCAGTGAGGATGATAACCTAGGAAACCTTTCTCAGATTCTCCTGAGATACTTCTCTGATTGGGACCAGACATGCATACACTCAAAACAAGGGTAACTGTGAATTACACAACTAATTCTTTAATTTTAAATTGTAAATATTGTAAAGTCAGTATTTCTTTTCTCTGTAATGTGGACTATCTTAAGGTTTTCTTCCAGCATGAGGTTAATGACAAATCAGTTTTAATGGAGGAGTTGGCACCCAGGTGAAGTAAACAAGTAGGATTAATTGTTGAAGATCTGATCCAAATCCCCTAAATGTCAGTGAAAGCTATACAATTAATTTCAGGAGGATTTTGATCAAATCTGTTGTTCATATAAACAAAAGTTAGACAATAATTGCAGTATTTTTTAGGAAGCATTCCAGATGCAGAGTTGTGACCGTGCTTCAGTTATCTTATTTCTGCATTACTCATAACAATTTTTTTAGTGAGTCTACTTTGATAAAAATGAGTAACATTTATACAGATTTAGACACAGCTGCAACTGTGATAAAATGCTAAAAAGTTATTCAAGATGCTAAATCTGCTAGTTAAACTGTGGATTTCTTCTGTTAAGTAATATATTTAATTTAATGGTTGTTCCTATTGCTATATTTATTCCTATTAGAAAAAATAATTCATGTTGGCAGATGCAATCTATGTCACCCCAGGATTCATGTGGATGTGTGACTGATCAAAAGGTATGTAATTTTATATTTACTTACATATGTAAAAATTGTGTGTATATCATATCTAATACACTCTTCTTTTTGTAGAAGAGTTTAATTCTATTAGATGAAATAGATGATACTATTGATCTATTCCTATTTCATGTAATATTTGGGTATGTGTTCTAAAGTCTTCAGGGAAAGCACAGTTTTGATGTGTGTGCATATGCACTAGAAATGGCTGTAGATTGATTTGAAATAACAGGAATCAGAGATGGCTGAGCCATTCTCAGCAGATGCAACTTCCTAAATAAAGTCGTGTAGTATATTTAAAGGAAAAAACCTCAGGTACAACAAGGTTAAAACATAACACTTCCATAATACCTAGAAGACTGTGTGCTTTTCAAAAAACAAGTGATCCTAGCTTGTAGGGAATCTACATGTGAATGAGATTTGTTAGAGTTTGGTTTTGATTTAGATTGTGTATTTGAAAATAAAACAATCTATGCAGAAAGAGAATTTTGAAAAAGATAATGAATTTTTGAGCTTGTTGACTAGTGAGTTGTCCTGCTGACTTGGGCTGAGGCTGAGTAATGAACAAGAATGTGAAACAGCATCTGAGGTGACAAATGTATTTCCCTGGATGGGAATGTCCTATCAAATTAGTTCTCTTCTTCATAAAGGTATAAATATTTAGAATAAGAATTGCATCTGAAATATAGCAGTACAGTTTTGTGAAAAGTGACAGGAGAAAACTGATTTTTTTTTTTTATGCTGTTGGACAAGTAACATTTCCTCTAGTGAGACATACACATAAAATACAAGAAGCTTAAATAAAATGGGAATGGGAACTCACACAGGGAGAGGCCCATTAACTATGGAAGCTCAGGAGAGAAGTCACTTAACAGTGAAGGCAGAACCTACATCTGCAACCTATGAAAAACCAGAATCTCTGAGAGTCAATTTTAATTTGCATAGGGTTGAGATGTTAAATAAAAATTAACATCTTTCAGTTGATATACATAATGTACTTTATAAGACTTCCAAGACACCTGGTCATATCTTTTCTTTACTTGTGAAAATATTCCACTGAATCGTTAGAAAAAAAATTCATTTATTCTTCTCTGCAGTCCATCAATGAATTTTTTAGAAGCATATTGCATTAATTAGAATTTTGTTTTCATCTCATATTCATCTGGTACCTTTTTTATGTTTCTTTTCAGGCACAAGTGAATAGCACTCTTGCCTTTTTCATTGTTGTAAACTTTTCTAAAGTTATATACAAGTTTTGATGTTTGCAAAAAACCCTGACAGGGTTGCAAGAGAAATCAAATGTGATTCTAATATGCAGGTGATGCAATTATTTGAGATGCCTTATAAACATAAAATCATACATAATTTATTGAAAAATAATCAAAGCTGAGATAGGCAAATACAGTTGAAAAGCAATGCTGTAAAATCTACATAAAAATTAAAAATTGTACCTCTATGTAGTGCCACTGGTTTTTAAGAGAGCTTTATTTATTTTATGTATGCTGTTTTTCAGATGTGTCCAATTTTCAATACTTCTGCTCCATATGTGAAGAATAAGAAAGGACTTATTTTGTATAATCTGACAGGGTTCCTTGTGGAAGAATATTTAGTGAGGCCTTCCAACAAAGCAAGGTAGCCTTTAAATATCTAACCTTTGTTTATGCTTTGTGTATAAAAAATACAGTCTTTCTTGATCCTAATCATAGACTGATGTCACCGATAATATAAGAGGTGGTTGCCTTTGTCTGATGGTTATTATGAAGGTATAGAGTCAGGCTAAGGTCACATGGAACCCCCTCCATGGTCACTTCTCAGAGTTTCCTCCAGCAATTACATGATAATTGCCTTTAGGCATACCCTGGCTGCTCTTGCCACACAGTTAGTTATTTCAGCATCTCAAAGAAAGGAAAAGTATATGCACGTGCAAATCAGCTGAACAATATAGATTCCATTCCTCAGAGACTCAATCAAATAGAGATGGGTATCCCCCATTAATCCTTCTTTAAATTAAAAGAACTGTCATCACCCTGGCAAGACTTCATATCCTGTGATACCAGCTCTATTTTTAGGTTTACTTACATGCCTTTACAGCTCAACCACTGCCTTTGAAAGAAGTGTAAATACTAGAGCAGGTATGATTTTATCAAGGAGAAGAAAGTGTTAGCCATTTAAGCATTTAAAAAAAAAACAACAGTGTATCTTATTTGATAAAAATAGGATGAAAGATTTTAGTGAGAATATGAATAGGGTAGGAAGAAATCAAGATGTTTAAGCTGTTTCTGAAAGCCAGTAATAGCTCTTTTGCTTACAGACCCTCCTGTTGCTCAGGGATTTCAGCTTCCAAAAACTAAAAATTCTTATCTGAGGGCATCCCTTTGCATGAAAAGAACAATGATGTTCATCTGATTCAAGAGTATACTGAGCTCCTCCTTTTTAACAGAAGAAAGGGGTTTCTGAGGGGTGAATTTTTGCTTTCAGTTGAAAAATAAAGAATTACTGCAGATATGGCCACTTTATCACTGCAAGAAAAGACTGCTAAGCTTAAGGCAGGTAACTTGTTTCTTTATTTTCTATTACCAGATATGGTGGTTGGTCTTTTGGAGGGAAGAAAGCATTTGAACTGCAAGATAAAACATTGAATAACACCAAATCTAAGCCTCTGGTTAAGGTAAGGGTTGCATGTCTGTGTACACATTTGTGGGCAGGTATTGCTTATGTATTCAGGCTCCAGGTTTCACAGCACTTAGCACACAGCACTTTAACACAAAATCCTTGTGTTTAGAAATTGAGAGAAAGAAACCTGTCTTATCTATTATAGTTGTTGTGGCATTTGAGGGACTAGCCACTGAGATCAATGACAATAGTCCGCTCTTTCTTCATAATTCTTGAGGTATTTTCCTGTGTTCTGAGAATCAGTTTTATATGAGTCAATGATACACCTTTTGTTTGTTTGTTTGTTTGGTTTGGTTTGGTTTGGTTGTTGTTTTTTTTTTTTCCTGTGTACTTATTTCAGAGTTTATCTTTAATACTTTTTGTTAGGTAGTCAGCCCACATACTCCTTTTTTGTTTGTTTGTTTTCTTTTGACAGAATTGACAAAAGTTTATTGAACATCTCAAAAATGAGTTCTTATTGATGCATTTTTATTTCTGTTAAGAATACTTTTCTTTGCTATATTGCTTTGTTCTCTCCCTCCTCAGGGAAAAAAAAAAAAAAAAAGTAATGATTTAGCATGTAGGAGTAGCTACTCCTGCATAGCAAACATTCTGCCTGGTGGTTTTAATCCTGTTTTCAACTATGAGTAACTTTCCATTTTTATCCTAGAGAAACAGAAGTGTTAGGGTAGGAAACCTGAATCTCTTCAGGATGGTAGATCCTACTATTTGGCAACAGTACACAGAGCCAGTTGTTTCTGTCTGGAGCTACCTCTAAAATCAGGAAAAGAAGGGTTGTTCTAAGCACAATTGAAATAAAGAGCATTTCTTTAAGGCTGATTGGTGTGCACTGGAAAGATACAGTATCTCCTTACTGTGAAAACTTGGGATGGGACCTACAGGCTAACCGGCAGCAAGCAGTGCAAGGGATTTTATTTTCTTGGGAATGCTCTGAAAGGTTCTTTTGAGATCCATTCAAATGTAGACCAGTAATGAGTAGAGGAACAACAGTCTTGGAGTATTGAAGAATATCAGTGAGCAGTCTCTATTTTTGTATTTGAGACAAACCAGATTTGTTAAGTGGAAGCTGTAGTCTCTCCAGATTCCAATATGAAAGCAAGATGCTCTGTCTATAAATTGCTTTAGAGAGGTACAGAAACTATATTGTATTTGATCTTATAAAAGAAGAAGAGAAGGAACAGTGTAAATAAGCTCTATCCCAAAATCCATTTGGGGACAAAATGTTAGATACAGATATTCTCCAATCCAATATCATTTAATGATTAGTTTTGCAAAACCATTGTCTGTTTGCAATGCCTTTTGTATATATTTTTGTTAAAAATCTATCTTATGTACACACACACCTTACCTTAAATATTTAAATTTTGTCATTTGTGATCTCCCTTCTACAACTAGATTTCTTATAGCTTTGAATTCCAGTTCCATCAATCCTTCATTAGGAACATGAAGTACGAGAGGATTGCAATAGGATGTGTTTTTCTGACTGCTGTTTTTAAGCCATCTATCTTTAATCATTTTAGACTCTTGTTTTGACATGCCTGCACTGTGGGTTTTGTCAGAGTCCTTTTTTTTTTAAATGACTTTGGCATAGAGGTCCACCTGCCATGAGCACAGGGATAAATTATAGTTGCACTGTTAGTGAGTAAGCTTCATATTTCAGACCTAAAGAAAATAGTGGAGTAGATTTATAAAGGGCACTGTGTTATCTAAAATACCTCCTGGAAGTGGATTTCAACTGATGCAATGTCAAAGTATTGCATTAACCTTTCAGTAATTAATGACCAGACTTTTGCTTTGACCTTTCAGGCTTGTTCATGAGACAGTGAATGTACCATTTACATAGCCTTGTGTGAAAAAAAATGAGAAACTTACATTTGAAGAGACTTACTGTATGATTCATTTAATTTTTGAAAAAAACTGATTCTTTATACAGTATTCTCCAGTTTCAAAAGCTGGGATTTCAGTCTTTACTGTACAGTAATAGTATAAGTGTCCAGAGGAAGTTATATCTCTCTCATTTTTACCATTTCTCTCTGCCTCTTTGTCAAGTGCTTAGCTTTTTCTTGATAGGCCATGGGTTAGTGAAATTTTCTCTGGCCTTATTCTGGAATATTAATGGCAGGTAAGAATAGTATGGAATAACAGCAAATGCGTCTTTACAGAACTTGTATCTAATGTGATGAGGGACTGTGTTTTTCATTGGGAAGGAATTCTGTCACCAATGGATAGACGATAAAATAATGAAAATAAGAATTAAGCATCTAAATCTATATTTTTATTTATTTATATTTATGCTTATATATTTTCTGCCTTCTGTAAATATTTACTTGTGTGGCAGACAAGGAATAAGAAAGATATTTCAGCTGGAACAAATTTTTTAATTTTGTTTTTAATATTTTACCTTTGCAATCAATTTAGAATAAGCCACAGGAGTTTAGAAAATGGGGCTTAAATGTGTCTTCTGATGAAGTGAATAATCATAAACATCTATTTTGCCAGATTAGAAATAATGAAATATACAGCTTCAATTTGATTTGATTTGATTGTATGATGTAGCTTGAAGGAAGAATTCTAGTTAATGTACGGGATATTGAAATTTATTTTTACATACAATGCTCTATTGTGGTTTTTAGTTTGGTTGTTTGGTTTTTGGTTTTGTTGGTTGCTTGGTTGTTTTTTTTTTTTTGTTTCCATTTGAATATTGGTCAGATTTCTAAGCTGTTTTGTGAACACTTCATACCTTTCCCATAGTTCTGTTAAATGAGGATGTGTCATCAGAATTTTGCTTTATTGTTTTCTTAATTGCCTTTTTTTTTCCCAATTCAATGAACACAATTGCAGTGGAGTTTCATTATGCATGTATAACTTTTTATTGGGTACAAATCTTTTAAAAAAGAATAAGAAACATGGGGGGTTGTGTGTGTGAAAAAGACTGGTTGCCCTTGATCACTTGTTTGCTCCTTTGCTCTGGTTGCCATTTGCACAGAATATCCAGCAATTCAAAGATTTGCAGTTTTCCTCAGGATGCTTAAGTTCAATTTCATTTCATTTCTTTAAAGAACTCTCTTTATAGTTAAAGAGTGGGAGACCTAGATTGTGTAGTAATTTGTGAGAACTGAATTGCAGGAGAACAAAGGAGTTGCATATGAGTTAGAGAAGGGGGGAAGAGTGTGGGGTTTGTTCTTTTCTATTTTCTTTGAATGTGGGGACATAAGATGCTGTTGAGATTTCAAGCAGTTGTGAAGACCACATAAAGAAAGGTAGAAAATGTGAAGCTAATGCAAGTAAGAGCAGTGGTAGACCTAAGCTGCTCATTTTTAAAATAATGACTAATAGAGCTTATAGCAAAGAAGATTCAAGGGAGGGAGGCACAGGAAAAATGACAGTGGAGCTCAGAATGGTGTCTGAAAGCATGATATAAGACAGATGGGAAGAAATGGAATGGACAATTAGGGATGCTGGAAATGTCTCACAACAGAGTACAATTAGGGAAGTTTCCAAGATGTAACTGCATAGATGGTAATTTTAGAAAGGATCAAAGAAAACTGAAGTCCTAGAAGAGTCTTAAGGCAAGAAAGACCTTAAAAACTGTGCAATTTACAGTATAATTCATAATGATTCAGAGAGTGAGAATTGCCCAGAATCGACCTGAGATGTACAAAATGCAGAACAGCGAATAGCTGATATCAAATAGGGAAAGGTTAAGAACTTTTTAAATGTATAAACAAAAACAGGTCATGAAAGTTTGGTGTGGAGTGAGGAATGGATAGTAATCAAAGAAGATTTGTAATATGTCACTAAAACTGAAAACAAGCATACATAATGATTTAACCTAGTTTTCAGTAAGGATAATGCAGGTTCAAAGGCACTATGATTAACAGTAATAAGGCATAGAAATGAAATCAATTTCCAAAGACATAACAAAACTCAAACCACATTTTATTTGGTTTTGGGACATATTAAACTCTCAGCAATGATTCTAGTACATGGAAGTATGAATTTTCTGTATATTGACCAAATTGGGGTGATTCTGCATGATTTGCAGATATCTTACAGCAGAACTGATTGCCTGTGCTCCTCAAACAGACTGGCTTGCCTCATCTGCCTTTATTACTTGGTATTAATCTCCTCCATGCTTAACAAGCCACTGATAATTACTTGTTGAAGGTGGAGATACAGGTTTACCCTTCATGGAACAGTTTCAAGCTAACCTTGTAAACAGTGCCACCTTGATTGTTTCTTTCCCCACTTTCTAGGATAATTTGTTCCTAGACATTTTATACTGTATGTCACTTGCAGGCATTATTTAGATACACCACTTGGAATTTCAGTAATATTCTGTGCTTGTAACTCTAGTTTTACTCATCTTGTATTTTCAATTAAATTGGCAAATCTAATTTGTGTGTGGGTTTTCCTCTGTTTGACTTAATATGTGCAAAGGAAGTGACACAGTATTCCATGAAATCAGAGAATCTCAGTTTAGTAATTAGTATACGTATACAGCTCCAACAGCAGAAAATAAACTGCTGCACTGTGTTGAAACATGAGTACAAATTCAACTGATTCTGTTCTAAAAAGTTCATCTTCTTCTATAAACAAGTGTCATAGCAGAAGGGTTAGATATCTTTATATTGTTTTTCAAGGTATGGAAGCTTTCAAATCAGAATTCTGATTCAACTCAGTTGTGATTCACAATTTCCATTCTCTCTTTCAGGTGTGGTACAACCAAAAAGCTTTCCATTCACTGCCATCCTACTTAAATGAACTCAATAACTTCATCCTGTGGCTGAATTTGCCTCCTAATGTGGATTGGAGACAGTACGGTAATAGTCCTTATTTAAGTCTTTTAAGGATAAAAAATTCTTTGAATCATAGAATGCTTAGAATTGAAAGGGACCTTGAAGATCATTGAGTTCCAACCCCTCTGCCATGGGCAGGGACACCTCCCACTAGATCAGGTTGCTCAAAGCCCCATCCAGGCTGGCCTTGAACACTTCCAGGGATGGGACATCCACAACTTTTCTGGGCAACCTGTTCCAGTGCCTCATCACCCTCACACTAAAGAATTTCTTCCTAGTATCTAATCTAAGTTTAAAACCATTACCCCATGTCCTATCACTACGCTTCCTGACAAAGAGTCCCTCTCCTGCAGGCTCCCTTCAGATACTGGAATGCTACTCTAAGGTCTCCCCAGAGCCTTCTCTTCTCCAGGCTGAACAGTCCCAGCTCCCTCAGCCTGTTNCAGAGTAAAGGGGGAGAATCACCTCCCGTGACCTGCTGCTCGCACTTCTTTTGATGCAGCCCAGGATACGGTTGGCTTTCTGGACTGCCAGCATGCACTGCCAGCTCATGTTGAGCTTCTCATCCATGAGCTCTCCCAAGTCCTTCTCCTCAGGGCTGCTCTCCAGCCATTCTTTGCCCAACCTGCATTTGTGCCTGGGATTGCCACATCCCAGGTGCAGGACCCTGCACTTGGCTTGATTGAACTTCAAGCCATTTGCACTAGCCCACCTCTCAAGCCTGTCCAGGTCCATCTGGGTGGCATCGCTTTCCTCCAGCGTGTCACCACGCCACCAAGCTTGGTGTCATCAGCAAACTTGCTGAGGGTGCATTCAATCCCCCATACATGTCTCCGACAAAGATGTTAAATAGTACTGGTCCCAGTATTGACCCTTGTGGGACACCACTCATCATCAGCCGTCACTTGAACATTTAGCCATTGACCACAACTCTTTGAGTGCAGCCATCCAAACAGTTCCTTATCCACCGAGTGGTCCATCCATCAAACCTATGACTTTCTGATTTGGAGACTAGGATGTCATGTGGGACAGTGTCAAATGCTTTGCTTAAGTCCAGGTAGATGATGTTCATTGCCCTGCCTTTGTCCACCAAGTTTGTGGCAGTATTGTAGAAGGCCATCAAATTTTTTCAGGCAGGATTTGCCCTTGGTGAAGACTCAGGCAAAAAAGTCGTTTAGTACTTCAGCTCTATCCATATCCTGGGTGGCCAGGTCTCCCATTTCCTTCTAGGGATGGCCCACAGCCTCCCCAATCTTGCCTTTTTCCCTGACATATCTATAGAGGTTTTTCCTATTGTCTTTGATGTCCTTGGCCAGATTCAGTTCTCTCTGGGCTTTTGCCTGCCTGATATGGTTCCTGGCCACTCAGACAGTTTCTCTATGTTTCTTCCAGTCTACTTGTCCTTGCTTCCACCCCCTGTAGGCCTCCTTATTTTGATTCTGAGCTTATCTAACACTTCCTTATTCATCCAAAGAGGCTCTCTGGCTAATTTCCCCAACTTCTTTTTTGGGGAAAAAAAGCTTTTGAAAAAGGTTTTTTTTTTTCACCTCTCCTGAGCTTGGAGGAGGTGATCATTGAACACTAACCAGCTTTCATGGGCCCCTCTTCCCTCCAGTTCTTTTTTGCACACTATCCTGCCAATCAGATCTCTCAGGAGACCAAAGTCTGCTCTCCTGAAGTCCAGGGTAGTGAGCTTACTGCACACCCTCCTCACTTCTATAAAATTATTGAATTCTACCATTTCATGATCACTACAACCAAAGCTACCCTTCAGTTTGACTTTGCTCACCAGCCCTTCCTTGTTGCTAAGGACAAGATCCAGCATGGCTCCTTTCCATGTTGGTTCCTCAAGCATTTGAAGAAGGAAGTTATCATCAACACATTCCAAGAACTTCTTGGACTTCTTGTGCCCTGCTGTGTTGTCCTTCCAACAGATATTGGGGTGGTTGATGTACCCCATGAGGACCAGGGTATGCGAGCACAATGCCACTCCTATCTGTCTATTGAGGGTCGTGTCTTCCTCGCTGCTCTGATCAGGTGGTCTGTAGCAGACCCCCACTGTAATGTCACCCACCCCTGTGCTCCCTTTAATCCTAACCCATAAGGTCTCTGTAAGGTCTTCTTCCATTCCCAGGTGGAGCTCCACACATGCCTGCTTGTTCCCCATGCTGTGTGCATTTCTGTAAAGGCACTTCAGCCAGGCGTCCAATGGGGCTGACTTCTTAGCTGGAATGGCTCCATTTCCTTTGTGTTGCAAACTGTCATGGTATGAAGTAAGATTGCACACACTTTGGGGAGGATTTTTAATTTAACAGAAAGCTTGTTTGTGTGAAGAACACAGTGCACAATAACATAAAATTTGAATTTATAGCTCACTTTGCCATATGAAACAGGTTGTCCAGAGAGGCGGTGGAGGCTTCAGTCCCTGGCAACATTCAAGGTCAGGCTGGATGGGTGTCTGAGCAACCTGATCTACTTGAAGATGCCTCTGCTTTTTGCAGGGTTGGACTAGATGACCTTTAAAGGTCCCTTCCAACCCAAACTGTTCTATGATTTTCTTGCATAGGACATTCCTGTGGAATAAATTTAAATTCTTTTGCTACACTTGGGATGTTAGTCCTTGTGAAAGCACTGCTAGGGCTTATTTAAATGGAATGATTAATGCACAACAGAGTATGAATTTATAACTTCTCTGTCACTTTACTCTGTCTTATATAAATATACAGAATAATTCCAGAGTATCCTGTAAATTCACCCTGCAATGTGATGTTCCTTGGTATCCTGTTACTCAAGGAGTGGGAGAGGCTGGTATATCTTGCTTTTGTAGACAACCAAAGAGATATTAGTCAAATATGAACTCCAAGTTCTCTGATTCAGATATTCCTGAACTGTGTAAGAACTAATTAAAATAAAAATGTTACAAAGTGACTTTTTAAAAAATGACCGCAGCCGAAGAATCAGTCGTTAACACAAATGAACTTTTAGGATGTTGAAATCTCATTTAAAATGTGGGCTTGACAGTTCAGGCTAACTTCTGTCTGTTCCAACTCCTTTCATTCTTACAGTTCTGTTAGAGAGGAGCTACTGTGGTTTAGAGAAATTTAAGAATAGCTTCTGACCAATGTTTTAGTTTTTCAAAAGGTGGGATGATTGTCTGTTATAGTAAACGTATTTATAATGAAGAAGAAAGACAGAAGATGAAAATTAGTGAAAAGGGGGAAGGAATTTTGAGTATCTGAAAATAGAAATTAATTAAATTAAATTTTCCAGAATGTCAATGAAAAAAGAATAAATGCTTGCTTTCAAGATGTCTGGGGTTTTATTTTTATAAATTAATTATGAGGATGAGTCAAAGGTAATGTGTTTCTGCAGAAAGTTTCAGTGAAATGAAATCAGGCATTTTAATGAGAATTTTTAATATAAATCAATTTTTAATCAATTTTCTCTGCAGTTCATCAGTAGTACTATTGCTAGCTTGTTTTCTGTAGCACCAGTTATCCCATTCTGGAACATAAACATTTAAGTACCTTTACTTTTATATCTGTCATTCAGAATTGAGAACATACCATCTAGATTACAGTTGGAGAAAATTTTATTTGTCCCAAGGATTGTGGAAGTGTTATGTTTTATACTGTTGCAAGACATAGAAACATAACAAGCAAAACAGTGCTTAATAAATATTTCAAGTGTTGGATTGTCATCTGTATAAATGTGTGCTCATTATGTAATCTTCTGGCAGAATATGTTAGCTATGTCTCTGCAGAAGTAGAGTTTATGAACTAGAATGCAGTTTATTTATGTATATGTCTGTTAGAGAGGTGAAATAAAGATGGTCTGATCATGATCTTGAGGCATAATGCAAAGGGACCTGTCAGAGAAATGCTAGAAAGAGAAGTTGTTATTTGCATATCGATCAGTATGTATGTATATGGGGTGTGTGTGTGTGTAGATTTTTGCAGACAAAAATACAGATGTATATTTTATTAAAAAAAGCAAAAACGACCAAATCCAAAGAGTTTTCTAATGCTATATGGGACACTTAAGTTCAGCTCACTCTGACTTTTAACTAGTCTTACTTCCCTTACAGAGAAGAACTATTTATATGCTTTTCTTATTAAAATGGTTATATGCAGTTGTGTAAATTAGCACTCAGAAGACCACCTGCTATGTTTCAACACCGAAGTCTATTCTTTATTCTTTTTGATTTATTTTTTTTTTTCCTCTTGCAAATTCCTCTTGTTGATATGGAAGGTCAGTTCTAGAATATTATTGGAAATTGCTGCCAGGAAGCTTGTTAGGTTGTTGCAGAAGTACAGTTTTGTAATTCTGGCTTGTGTTAATCCCATGGGTGGTTTTTTAGTTTTTTTTTTCCACATGATAACTTTTGCCTGTCAACAAACCCAATATTTCCGTATTACTTTTAAGTGGCATGAAAATAATTTGACACTTGAAAAAGAGTGTGAGGACACAGTCTTTCCTTGCCTCACAAAAAGCTAAACCTTGCTTTACTGCCAGAGGTTTAGTTCAACACATAAACAGAGGAGCAACTACTCTGATACTGAAGCAACCTTGAAAGAGGTAAACAGCTTATTTAAATGCTTGTATAAATACTGAGGAACCCTTTCACTTAGCAGTTATATCCTGTGGGTACTTCTTGAGCAAGAAGGCAGGTGGAGTTCTCCCAAGTTCTTTGGAGGAGGGAAGATTCGTTACAGGCAATGTGCCTAGTTCTACCTGCTTTTCTCACAGGGACAGACCTAGTAACTTTCATTGGACATCAGAAATACTGGTGCCAATCTGTCATATTTTACTGTCAAGGAGCTGAGAAAGAGGTTAAACGTTTTTGTCTAATGTCTTTTCTTCAGTCAGGAGGATACAGGGATTATAGATTTAGGATTTTGTAAGAGAGTTTGAAGGAAGCTGTTTTATGTCCCAAGGGATTTGTATCTGTTAAAAACTGTGAAAAAATAAAAAAAAAAGAGTGTTTTTCTTTTGTCAGTCCAAGTTACTGACTCTTGATCATCCTGAGCTTGAAGGAGCATGAAATGGTAGTTATTTGGTGATCAAAAGTACTTCCTTTTTATTCTTGCATAATCTGATTTTTAAATCCTTTCTCTGGAAGTGGTGAGATTTTTCTTCCTGCTCCCTAACCCCACATGCAGTTATCAGTAAACTTCTTCATGGCATGCTTGGAATGTTACGTTTGCTTCTCGTAATTTTGATGTGAAGAGTAGTATGGTTGTTGGTTGAAGGTGTGTGTGCCATCCAGAGGTGCATATAAACAGATATAGCAGAAGTTAGCCAGACTCATTTAGGTCAGCTTGTCATAGTTAATGGAATCTTCTGGAATAACAATTCAGGAATATTTCTATGAAAACAGTTCATGTTCTTTAATATGCTGATAGTCACCTCTGGCTTCATAATCGTGTAAATCTATTTCTTTTGTGGGGGAAAAAAAATATAACATCTGTCTTACTGGAAAGGAAACGAAATACATTTTGGTTTCCAGTGGATTATAAATTCAGTGACAGATAATGAAAATGAACATGTTAATTTTAAAGTGAGAAAGGCTATTCATCAGAGAAGGTAAGATGTACCAGGTTTTTTGTCAAAACTCTTCAGCTCTGGCTGGTCTTCTAGCTTACGTGAATGATGTTTGTATATTTCTAAATCTTTCTGAAATGCTGAATTCTACAACTAGACAATGTAATTGTGAGCAAATAAAAAAGGGATTAATGAAGAGGAATAAAAAACTTAAAGACAATATTTTTTGCTTAAGCTTAAGAGAAATTCTGATCAACTAAGGCTATGTGATTTTCCAGATCTAATTGTATACAATTGAGTAGGAATGTGTTTATTGTGCTGGAATTATAGGGGAAGGACTATTACTTACCTCTTAGGGTAAGGCTATATAATGAAAAAAAAGGAGTGGTAGTCCTCTATAATGATGTCTTTAAAGGACAGTGGTCAAATAAAGTTCTTACATCGTTATTCAAAAAATAGAAATGTATGAATATAGAAGGACCTTGTACGATGCGGCTGCCCCATCTCAGGACTTCAATAGAAGTCATTGATTTTTATTTTTTTTTTTTTAAACTTTCATGGTCATTGTAAGTGTTCATATAGCATTCTCATTTCAGATTCAGCTCTTCAAAAGAGCTAAAGGGATCAAGGGACCCATTTTCAGCTGAGTTTTGGTGGAAATTGCCTGTATAGTTTCCTGATTGCTTTGCAAATTTTAAGTTTAAAACTCTTTTCAAAGGAACCTGTGAAATGGAATTTAATAAGAATCTTCTTAATCATGTCTGGTTAGTGGAGGAAAAGTAAAATATAAATAATTCATGAGGATGCTGTCTGTGAAATTCTCCATAAAACACAAATTGTAATTTTCAGTAATATCTCATTTTACATAAACAGAAATCTTATCCTAAATTTCAAATGCCCACAAAAAAGAGATTGTAAAAAACATAGTGCATATATATATAGATGTATATGCACTACCCTTTTTTTTTTATGCATACTGTTTTGTTTTATTTTATTCTAATCAAAAATAAAATGCCTGGAATAAAGGAATGTAGATTGAATTTTTATTCAAGTCTGTAACAATGTAATATTTAGCATGAGTAGCACAGTTTTGATCCATGTACTCAAAATTCAGCATGCTACATGACAGAAAGAAGAGATAGTTTACAAAGGAGGGCCAAGGGGCAGGCTCAGACACACCCAAAATACAGTGCAGAACCATTAAATGTACCTGAGGACAACTCTGATTAGCCTATGGTGATGGCATATAAGCTTTTAAAGACCCTTGAGATTTTTTTTTCTTCTAGAACTCTTTACCCTGTACTGAAAAGGTACTGCTGGGTTCATGCCACTGTCCTCATTTTTACTCCAACAACACAGAATTTGTAATGTGTGGTTATGTGGAAAGTTGCACCCAGGTAGGATGGACTGGGAAACCAGTGTCTTATGTTTTTATAACCTATGGGGAGGAAACATCTCAAATCTCTAAGATTATGCCAAATTACATGTTGCTTTCTTTTCTGACAGATGGTCAGGTGGTTTAGATTTGAAAGATATGCAGCACTTGAAGTGACAATTTTCAGACTGTTAATAAAGATCTTGGTGTGGGAAAAGGTGCCTTGACTTGTGCAGCTTCTGAATGGCAACAGTGCAGAATGTTTTCTGCTGCAGCCAAGATACTGTTCGTTTCAGACATGTGTAATGTAGATGCGTTTTCCTTTTTTCCTGTGAACTGTCCTATCCAGAATAGAAAGGGATAGTAATTCAGGCTAGAGAATGCTGAAGTTCTTATCACATTTTATAAAGAATTCATTTCATCAGGTTAGGGATGCCTTTTAAACATATTAGAATTTTAATCTAGCTTAATGAAGAACAATTGATTGTTTATTTCTTGTTTTACTATTAAACATGTAGCATGGATCTCCGAGTGACAATTCCAGTGTAAATAGTCTCTCCACTTCCCTCCAGACTGGGTTATTCATGCAGTTTAATTATAAATTAAACTATTAAATTATTAAATTATATGTGACGCTCTGACCACTTCTCTTATATATTTTCCTTACAAATGTGGCTTGCAGGACTGGTAAAAATGCCCCTCTGTTGTCTGAAGATAAGACTTCCACTGAGCAATACAAGAGATAGCCACTGAGCCTTTTGCTTTAAAAAAAAAAAAACAAAAACAAACAAACAAACAAAAAAAAGAACAAGAGAACACAACAAAAAAATAGTTAAGAATTGCTTATGCAGGACTTCGGAAAGTTTGGAATTGGTGACTATCACAAATCTTTATAGAAGCCTAAGTTGTCACCATAAACATGTAACCAGCTCTGTGCCAAGGACATAGACAATGGATGGTTTAGGAGAATTGGGAAAATTCTGGCTGCTGTTAAGTCATGAGAATATAATGGCAATCTGTAGATGTGGAAAAAATAAGAGTTATAACTGAATCATATGGTATTTGTTGATATTGCCTGTCTTGTTTTTCCCTTGGGAATACCAATTTTATAAAATTTGCCCTGAAGGCTGTTCACCCAAGGTTTCCAAAAAAATCTGTAAAAAAATACTTGCATGAACACCACATGCATTTGTTTGTGAAACTTTGTCATCTTGAATTTATTGGTTTATCTGTCACTTACAGTTTTTATTTTAACTCCTCAAAGATGATTAGCTTTCAATGTAGTGAGCATCACTACAGCAGCTTTCCATAGTAAAGGCAAGAAGGCATCAATAATTACATTTTACATCATGCTAACAGCTCTATTGGGATGGAGATATACATGAAGAAGGATGGTCTAGGTGGTTAGGAGAGATTTAGGAAGAGATAGATTATAAAATTACACAGAGGCATATTTTGATTTAAAAAAAAACATTCTAGCAAGTAGTGTATATTAAATGTGTTGGCTAATTTTGCTACTGGAAGACAGTTTATAATTTCTCTCTCCTTAGGTTCAAGGGGACTTCTTTTTTCCCCTGTGAATTACAAGCCAGTTTGTTAGCTTTATGTAAAATAATCATATATTTTTGGACAATAGAGGTAGAGAAGAAATCATTATACTAAAAAATGTAGCAAATACAGAAGATCTTCATGCTCTAGGCTAACTGAAAAAAAAAAAAAAAACCAAAGAAAATAATGAATGAGGCAAGTATTATATTTAATAAATTGATAGAATTTTGATCTCTAACACAGAACTGAGTTTAGCTTAACATGGTCATACTTTGGTTAACATACTTTGGTTCAGCAGCCCTGGGAAATTTAATCTCAGCTGTGTGTGTGTAAATTTTCAAAAATGGAATCCTTTGTTTCATCTACATGGTTCAAATGGAATTTGACTGTTGAAAATGGTTGCTACTTTTAAGAGCAATTACTTTTTGGGACTCTTGCATTGAAAGAAATTAATTCAGTGCAATTTTCTTTTTATCAGTATTGTATGATACAAGACTGCAAGGAGCATTATGCTATTTAATGTCATGGGTTTTTTACTTCCCCCAGCAATTACCTACCTCTTTTTCACAGTCTCTGTTTGTTCTGTACTAGGAAGTTATAGCAGTGTATTTCTGTTTATAGAGCCCAAGTCAACTGCTGTAGACTTCTGTTTAATAGCAATGCAGTAATCTGAAAGTTTTGTTAGTTTCCTCTTGGGATCTGTGCGCTCTAGTAGGGACAGGCTATGGTGATTTCAGGAGAGAGATTATTTTCAGACACATTAAATGTTTCTGAGCAGAAGTTATTCCTTGTGAAGTATTTTATGTCATTTTTGCCTTTGTTATGTTTTGCACGTTTTATTCATTGCATGTGGGTCTTTTTAAAACCCAGTTTCATCAGTGCAGGTAATCTATAAAATTCATTGACTAGATTCTCAAAACATACAAGTGGGCAGACCTGTGTTTATGAGCATGAATTCATTTGTACAGGAAATTGCACAAGCAAACTCATATCTCTGACTTTGCCAGTGTATGGGCTTCTCACTGAATACAGCAGATAGTTGATAGCAGTAGAACAATGAGATACGGTTTGGATCAGCCTGGATTAATTAATGGAATACAGTGGAAAACCTTCCTGAATTCCTGGTAAAATGCCCTAGTTCTGGATGCTTTATGGACAATAATTGCTTGACCTGTCACAATTCTGGGAAAAGAGATGCCAGTCAGTAGGACCTATAGGTCTCCAAGTCTTGGCATTTCCTGATCATGTGCAGTGTTTTAAGATTTGCAATGTCTTAAAATGCTAACCCTTAAGCTGAAACAATTTTACTGTAGGATTACTGTCATCTGAAAGCTGGGGGAGGACTGTAGTTAGAGTATTCAGATTTTTGATCAGTTTACCAAATTCTTGAAGGCAAGACCTTGACAATCATGCAAAAATTCTCTATAACTAAAACTTGTCTCATGGCCATAAAAGCGGATGACTGGAAGACACATTTCTGCTCTTTTCCAATTTAGCTGAGCACTAATGAGTACAAGAATCCCATTTCATGTTGTTAACCTCTTGGTTTAGTGCTTCTGAAATGATCAGGATTCCCATTTTCAAAAAGCTTTCCTCCATTGTAATTAGATTAAGGCTGAAAATCGGATTCATATTTTTTCCCTAACTGGATCTGAAAATAAGTTCAGATTTATTTCAGTTTGTCTGTATGATAAAAGTCTGGCTTAATTTTATTTTTGGGTACTAATTTTGAATTTAATAAGAATTCTATATATGTATGGATACACACACACATATATATATATATATATATTTGATAGATGGACCACTCGATGGGTAANAGGAAAAAAAAGTTGGGAATGAAGCATTTTCTCTTATTCTAATTTTCCCTTACATAAATGGAATTTCAGCTAATACTTTGTTCCAGTGGTAAAAAAATATTTTTATTTGATATGCTATTTATTTTTCTTCAGAACAAATCGCAGCTATTGTTAAAAAAGTAATGATAGAAAAGAAAAACAAAGGAAAACTTTAAACAGTCCCTCTAGGCAAATGACATGAAAGACTTCTGCAAATAGCATACATATCTACTAGTGCTGAATCAAAATCTTATTGGCCTGAATCTTCTTTTGATTTGCTATCTACTGTTGGGCTTCAGTGTGCAGCTTTTAACTGTATCTGAAAAATCTTTACCTTGTACTAATTTTGTGTGCAAGTTAATCATCATTCTCTGTTCAGCCTTTTACTCCACAGTGACTTTGAGATTTTTAGATTACTTGGGCTTGGAGGTGAGGAATGAAAAATTAAAGGGGTAAAAATATATGTGTAGATATATTTGGTCAGCTTGTACCTGTTACTGAAATGAAGGCAATTTTTGCCTCTATACTGCTGGACACTAATAAAATGTGACAAAATGTGTTCAATTAAGTGGCTCCCTGCAGAGTCCATCTAAGACTAACAACAATTTATTTCTTTACCAAAGATACTGGGAAGGTTATAATTGCCGTTAGGATGGGTTGTTTTATTTTTATTTTTTAATTGGTAACAACATAGATTTATTTTAGATACTCTAATCAGATAGTGCTGGTTTAATTTCACTGCAAAAATACAGTTGGTATTATGTTACAGCTGGCACACAGAAATATGACAGGAACAGTATCAAAAGCAGTTGGATGGCCACCTTTGCACTGACAAATTTTTGTACTCCCCCCAATTTTTCTTCTTTTGCTCAAAAAGAAAAACATGAAAAAGCTGCAATTTTTGTCCATAAACTACGCCTCAGTTCCAAGTTTGGTTTGTTAGATCATTACAGGCTGGTTGTACCAAGAACCAAAATAAGCCCAAGAATGTATTGCCTACTTAGGAGTTTTCTTGGTCTACCAAACTGCATATCTTTTTAATTTAAAGGTCTACAGATTAAATCTAAAGTGTGCCTCTTTTTTTTTGTGAATTTAGCGAAACATAAATACCAAGTATAGAAATTTCAATAACAAGCTACATTACCTAAAGGTTAGGTTGTGAACGAATAAAACTTCAGGTTTTGTATTTGGTTCCTTCTGTGATGCAGATCCTACAGCAATATACAACATTATTGAACCCATTTCTGCAGTTCAGAATGCAGAAAAACAGCTATTACTCTAACTGATTCATTAGATTTTGATGGAATCACTGGCAGGAATCATCTGGGAATCACTCAGCAGGAGACAATAGTTTTTCGTCAGCTTGGTGGTAGACCTCTTTCTGTTCCTTATTAAGTATTTAGCCTTTCCATTCATCTTGTGTAATATGGGGTCAACTGTGCACTCTAGAACTTGAAGTCCTCATGTAGCATTTACTCTTTCACAATTTATTTTTCACTTCATAGGGATCACACTCTACAGCCAGCCATATGGAGGAGCCTTGCTGGATGAGGACAAAATGTGAGCAAACTCTTAAAATGTATAATAGCTGCAATTAGCAGACAATTGAAACTATTAATTTAATAAACATGTATACTGTGTGCAGTAGATGTTAAGACTTGATAGAGGTAATTCAGTTCCACTGACTGAAGCGTTTTGTCTAGCCTGGTGTTTATATGTCATCTAATGTTTATATCAGATATAGTTGAATTATTTTGTAGAGAAAAATACTGATTGTATGCTGACTATGCTTTACAGCATGCTTCTGTGCAGGTAATGATGTTTTCAAACAGGTTAACTATTTCAATTTTAATTTTCTCTAGAGGAGGAGATATTTGCAAAAGCTTCACTTTACTATTCAGACTTTAAACTCGCGCTGGGTTCTGTAACTCTTGACCAACTTGATCTCTTTCTATGACCATGTGACCCACCTTCTTGAATGGGGAAAGCTGCCTTTCTTTATGGATGTTGTCTATCTGGATTTTCTTAAGGCTTTTGACAGTGCCCCATAGCATTCTTCTGGAGAAGCTGGTGAATCATGGCATAGACAACTGTATTCTTCGCTGGGTAAAAACTGGCTGGATGGCCGTGTCCAGAGAGTTGTGATTAATGGGATGAAATCCAGTTGGTGGCTGGTTAGGTGTGACATCCCTTAAGGTTCAGTCCTGGGGCCAATAATGTTTAATATCTTTATTGATTATCTGGATAAGGGGATTGAGTGCACCCTCAGTAAGTTTGCAGATGATGCCAAACTAGGTGGGAGTGTTGATCTGCTTGAGGTTGATCTACAGAAGAACCTGGACAGGTTAGATATATGGGACAAGACCAGTGGGGTGAGGTGTAATAGGGCCAAGTGCTGGGTTCTGCATTTTGGTCACAACAACCCCAGG
>VZRU01019450.1:582071-605058 GCA_013398155.1 Pedionomus torquatus | reverse complement strand
TTTTTTTGCATATGGTTTGACTCAGTGATCTCAGAGGTCCCTTCCAACCATGAAGATCCTCTGATTCTGTAACTTATGTATAGCTTTGTAACTTAGCACATCGTCTTGCTCCTGTTCTCTAATGAGATGTTGACAGTATACCAACATGGTGTTTGCAGCAGGACAAAGGCCCTAATGTCTAGTGTTGTTCTGGTAGGATGTTGGTCTTGGAGTTGTTGAGTATGGTGAATTATTTTTCCTCACTGTGTTACATTATGCTATTTTGCTTTCTACCCTAGAATGGAGAATGTTCGTCAGTGTGGGGTAGCACTGTGTATCATGCTGGGTTTTGCTATCCTTACTGCATCCATTGGAAGTGCCATAGTGAGAGACAGAGCATCTGGCACAAAACGCTTGCAGCACATCACAGGCCTGGGTTACAAAACTTACTGGCTTGCTAACTTCTGCTGTGATATGGTATGTATCATGTGGGGAAGCGTGTGTTCAAGTGCAAATTTCTAAGTAGCTTGTCATAAGAGGAAAAGGAGATACAAAACATGTGTAAGGTTTGAATTGTGCAGAGCAACAGCTTTTGGCTGTCGTGTTAACAAGCATTGGGACACAATTCCTACTTCAACACTGTCAAATAAAATTCTTTTAAGGCATGGATTGTGCAGAATTTTAAGGTAAAGCCTATGCTAGCTTTAGGCACCTACACTATTTTATAAATAAAAGGGATCTGTCTAATCAGACAAGACAATCTTCCACACAGCAGTTCATAGCAGGAGTTTCTGTGCTTCGAGTAGCCACTGGCAAAATTTTTCAGATTATTGGAGAAGCCTGAAGATTCTAGTCAGTTACTTTAAAGATAAAATTATATGCTGTTTGTTGGTAGGTAATATGAAAGACACGCAGAACTGGTACCTTCTATTTCTGAGAAGATAGGCAGTAGAAAATATTATTTATGAATTCAGATACCCAGAATGACCAAGATCAGAAATAGGCAATGTCTCTGTCCTGAACATTTATTTTTTTCATACAAAGTAATTTCTGTCATTGTTAGCATTACAAATAGTATTGTCTGCATGTAGAACATTGACAAACCTTAATATCTAATTTTCTTTTGATAATGTCAGAAAAAAATAAAAATTCTCTAAATCTTACCCTTTTAGTCAAACGTAAAGACAGAAATGCCACGAGACCTAACTTTGACAGTTCAGATTTAGACAACATAGTTAAATGAAAAAGGAATTTTTGCTTATCACCTTCAAGCCTGAGAAGTTGATTTCTGTTCAGGCCCATGAGCAAAGGTGGTGAAATAGAATTAACTTTCTTAAGTCACTGCTAGTCCCCTGTCAATTATTTATCATTGGCTGTGTAATGGAGCTCATTTAGATTCCATTTAAGCATGAATTCCACGAATTTTCTTCAACTATCTTTTTCAAAGGTGACTCTTTAAAAACTAAAATTAAAAATTGCTGCA
Organism: Pedionomus torquatus; assembly: GCA_013398155.1. NCBI lineage: Eukaryota > Metazoa > Chordata > Aves > Charadriiformes > Pedionomidae > Pedionomus > Pedionomus torquatus. The sequence goes on along the minus strand of VZRU01019450.1, from coordinate 603,596 downwards.
TTATATATTTGTGGAAATATCAGTGTGTGTGTTTATCTATGTGTGAGTATATATATGTAAGGCATACATATGTGTCCCTTACTGAAAGGTTTTTTCATAATTCACTTGTAATAAAGATTGCTGTAGTATTAGTTGAGTGTTTGGTGGAAATTTGAGATTAGATCATCTACTTCTGGGAAAGGGATAGAATTTCTATCTTTAAAGAACTAGGGTGCTGTGCTATGCTTCTTAAATAAGATATTTTGGATTGGAAGATTGGTCTCAGAAGAAATAGTGAACAGAGTCACCTGGATTATTCCAAAATGAAAAGATTCCTGGGGACAAAGGGATCTAAACTTTCTGCACCTTGCTTGACACCTTGGGTCATGGAAGGAAGAGCTGGTATCTAGTATAAGCAACACAAACATGAACTAGCATGGTCAGGAACACAGATTTTTTTGAAACGCTCTCTGTTCTCATTCAGACTATTCCAAATCTGGAACATTAGACCTTCACCCATCCATGCTTGAAATCAGGATTTTCACACTTGCGCAAGCTTGAAGTAAGAACATATTTTTCCAAACATTATTTACTTGGCTAGTCAATCCCTGTATTCCTTTTTCTACCGTGTCAGATAAGAGGGCTTGGTTAAAAGCTCGGTCCTTCATCATTCAGTGTCTCCTTGTGCAGCAAAGTCAAGTCCTCATTATTTTCTGCCACTCTCTTCCCTTCAAAATGTTCTCACAGATTCAGTACAGTACCGCATGATCAATCATGATCTGGGAAAGAACAGACTGCTTTAAATGCTAATTGTGCTGCAAGATCATTTAGGGACACTGAACACATGAATATATGAACTGTCAAATTTGAAATCCCTTCACACATTTTAAGTGTTACAGACTGTGTCCTGTATTATTGGTAGCATAATCTTTACTATTACCTGCAGAAGTACTTGATTTATGAAATTGCTGTCATGAGAATCAAGCTGTTCTTACTGTATTTATACATGTGAGTGGTATTCTTTACTATGTTCAAGAAATGGAAAATGTGTAAGAAAGTGTCATGACAAATATAGAAGTTTTGTTCAGATTAAGTTTCTGTCACTAGCAGGAGAAAATTAAGGTGATTTTATTTATGTGTGCCCAACTTTTATAACACATGATGCTTTCAAGTAAGATTTCTAATAAAATTCAATGTTTAAAGTTATTTATTTATTTCTAGAAAAAAAAAAGACCTAGTTCTTTTTGAACATATTGAGACTCAGATGCTTTTGTGATGCCTCTACCATATATATTTAAACAGCTCTGGGATAAATGAAAAATTAATCTGTAGAGTGGTATTGTATGGTATTTGTATACGGCACTGAGTAATATACAGTGCAAACAAGATGAGAACATTTCACTACATTTTTCTTGTCTTTAAGAAGCATCTGTTTTCCCATTGGCAAAGAAGTGATGTCCTCTGGTTTAATTTTTAACAGGTTTACATTGTGCTCTTATATGAAAGTCCAATTTTAACAGTAAGGATGTTATTCTACACTGATTATTTAGCTAGACCTTGATTTGTTGCCTTTATTGCAGTTGCATCTCAGAATCTCAGTTATACTAAGATAAGGTTAAATATTATATAAGTAGAAATGGAGGCAGCCACTGCCTTAATGAGCTCAACCTCAATGCACAGAGCAGACAGACACTGAGAGGAACTGAATATAGATTTTCACATATTGCCATTACTAGTTGCAAGCAGAATCTGTCTCTCTTGAATACTTGGAGATTAATCCCTTCTACCAATCACATCATCCCCCTTTTAAGTATTTGGTTACCATTATACCAAGACAGAGAAACTGATGTCCCTGCTGCCTAATGGCTGTAATGCTTCTAAATATTATGTCTGTTCCCATTAAAAGTTGTCATTTGCTTCATCAGCACACATGGTCCTTCATTAAAGTCTCCTTTAAAACTGTATCCTTACTATTCTCCTATGACTGAAGCACCAGTCAGGGAAGCTACTATTTCTGAATCCATGATTCTGTATTCGTAGTATAATTTGATGTTTTGGAGCAATAGTCCCATACGGACTCATTATCTGGAAGAGTTAGCTTTTCAAATGGACATATTGGAAAGGTCAATAGAAATGAAATTAAGGGGAATTTTCTGTAGTCAGATTTTATTTTGTCGGCATGTTTCATGTGTATTGTATAAGACGGGCAGTTTCACAGCAAGTGAGGACTATGAAATCTCAGAGCTCTTCTGTCTAATTCTTCCTAATTTATAGTGTAATTGTATTGCAAATATGGAAAAGTTAATTTGAAGAGCCCTTCTATGCTAATTAAACAAGACCAGTAAGAGATGCTCACCTCCTAAGTGCCTTTTTTCTTCTGTTTCCAGCTGTTTTACATGGTTCCAGTCACCCTGTGTGTTGGCGTTATTAGTGCCTTCCAGCTATCAGCCTTCACTTTCCGAAAGAACTTGGCAGCCACTGTTCTCCTGCTGATACTCTTTGGGTATGTGATTGGAAATGCTACTATGGCTTTATAGCTTCTAAGAAACAAACAGAAATCTTTAGACTTGGTTTGCACCTGCTGCTGCTGGATGCATGATTTTCTCTCTTTGGAAATGATTATGATTCAGCAAAAGATAGTGAGAAAGCAGGCTGAAACGTGAGTTGGAAACCTCTACGTGGAAGATGGAGGGAGATTTGCACATGCATTTACCAAAAAAAAAAAAAAAAAAAAAAAAAAAAAAAAAAAAAAAGAAAAAAGAGGCTGGAAAGGCCTCAGAAAATATATATTCAGCCTGTATTATATATTGTATAACAACCATTTGTTGTTAGAAGCTGATTGTATGTTATCTTCCAGAAAATGAGGGAATAATAGCATAGTGAAATCAGAATTTCAGTGCTTAGCTGCATAGAATATCATCTCTTGATACTAGGTAAGAAGTGACTGTCTTTTATTACAGTTCTAACCATTTTCTGTAAATCTGTAATTTTGCACAGCTCCAGGAATTTATATTTTCAATAAGAACTCTGTCCAATGTTGAGTATTGGGATGTGTGGAGATTTGTCTCCAAATGGTACTGTGAGAGAGGGGGAAGTCTTTCCATATCACCCTCTTGCTTAGTTTCACATGAAAAGAAATAGTTATAAAAAGTTAAAATAACTCATCAGAAGATTGATTGATTTATTTACTTATTTTTCTCTAGAAAAAGGGCTGTTGAGCTCTGGTCTCAATCAAACTAATTGTCTGTCTATTCTGATCCTTTAACTCTTCTAATGTGCAGTTCCAGGTGATGTGAAGAATGCTGAAGATGAATAGTTATAGGATAAGGTGTCACAAATGAAGTGATGCACTTCATTCATAAGAGAGAAGTAGCAATTTATTTAGTGATATAAAGCAGTGATTTAACAAAATTTGATAGTTAATGCAACAGGATTTGATGGCAAGGTACACTTGCTACAAAACTGTTAGCAAGAGCCTACTGTTGAGTCATGAGGTTTAAAGAGGACCTCTTTGCTTTCTAAACCCCTCCTCAGAGAGGAGTCTAGGTGTGGCTGTATCCGGTCCCAGATGTGGTCAGTGGTGTATGTCTAAAGGACTATATATGCAAAATTAATCTAAGATATTATCTTAGTGAAGCGTCAATGTTTATCGAGCTATTAGTCTCTTACCAAGGATCTGTTGTGGCAAAGAATCTCTCAAGCTTGAGTAATAACCTTGATTACCCAAGGGGAGATCCTGGTGTGCAGCCCACTGCCCTACAGTAGAGCTCAAAGGGCTCTTGGGTGGTTCATTATTTATAGGGGTACAATTATGGAATTGTCAGGGCTGGAAGGGACCTCTAGAGATCATCTAGTCCAACTCCCCTGCTAAAGCAGGATTGCCTAGAGCACATTACTCGGGATGGCATCCAGGTGGGTCTTGAAAATCTCCAGAGAAGGGGATTGGGCAGCCTGTTCTAGTGCTCTGTCACCCTCACCATAAAGAACTTTTTTCTCATATTTGAATGGAACCACCTGTGTTCCAGCTTGTGCCCATTGCTGTTCAACCTATCACTGGGAACCACTGAGAAGAACCCAGCTCCATCTTCCTTCAACCCATCCTTTAGATACTTATCATAAGGTCTCCCCTCAGCCTTCTCTTCTCCATACTAGAGTCCCAGCTCTCTCAATCTTTCATTGATTGATGATTGACTCTTAGTCACATTGACATATCAACCACAATATCAGTACTGTGGTTAGGTGGGCACATTTATCAAGTTAGCCTGTTTCCCCTGAATCCACTTTGAGCCATCGTAACCAGATGTGCCCATTATGACCACTATGGGTGGTTATTGCTGAGGCAGCGTTATGAGGGATAAAGGTCAGGCTGGGTGGGGGAGGGACATTCGTGCTCACATAAGCACTCTGAGCAGAAGTTTCCTCCTTATCTTAAGCAACTAATTGTTGCTATCTTTGTAGGGGGAACCGCATACCTTATGAGACAGGTTTTTAGATAACTGCTCCAGGAGAGAATCAAAGGACCTTCTGCATGATCAGGGACATGTTCTATTCTAGGAGGAGTATCAGATAAATGCTTTAAAAAAATCTTACTGTATCTAATCTCAAAACTGTTTTCAAGATCTCATGTCTTCAGCAACTCCTTCTTTGGCAGACTGTTTCAGTATCTCTGTAGCTGGATGTATTCTTAGAATTCCCAGCCTAAGTCTATTCATTTCATGATTCCCCCCATTAAAATATCTTTTACAAGCCCAAAGGAGCCAGGTCCTCTCTTGTAAAAAAGCATGGATAGTTCTATTGATCATTTTTCCCTGTAACTTCAGTTTGAACTCATCTTTCCTGGATATGAGTGGCCAGACTAGTTTGTAATATTCTAGAGGTCATGATGCCAGGAACTTGTAAATAATTCAGATGAAAAGTCCAAAATTCATGCTTCTCTCTGTATCACTCATCTTCCTTCTCCTTTCTTCTGCACTACTACAAATTGATTCCTTCACGTTAAAGACAGAAATTCATATCAGTCTTTGTGCGAAGACTTTGTACTACTATATTATATTGCAGTTGCTGTGACCCTAGCATAAGAATAGCCATCTGTAGGGATCTTATCAAGCAGCAAATGACCCAGACAGTACACACTTGTACATCTGCTGAAGTCATGAATGTTTTCTGTGGTGTACTATAGGCTTTGGTCCTTCCCACAGTGTAATCCCAGGTGCTAAGAGTTATTCTGGCACTGTTATAACCAAAATGTTGACTTAAAGTTTGGGCATTTCAGAAGATGCAAACATTGACTGAAAAGCTGGACTGTCTTCTAAACATTTTCATTGTTAAATGCAGATGCAGCTTAATTGTCTGGGCATAATCCCTCTAGTACGTTCCATTTTGGCTGACATAAATATTATAGTGCTTTTTAACAAGAAAGTCTATATATTTAATGTGTATTAATACGTATCAAAGGCACAGTAACTGTTAGTAAGTTTGTCTTAACTGATCAATTTTAGAGTTGCCACTCTTTCTATTCTACCCTTTGCTCAGCCTGACTACACAGTAAACATGATGAAGCCTATTGCAGTCATTCTATCTTTCACCAGTACTGTGCAAGTAACTCATTTATCTCTATTCCGTAATGCATTTTTTCCTTTTAAAGTTTTATTTTTCTTTTCAGAGTGTACTTGTGCAGAATTTCTGATCTAGAATAAAGATAAAAATAGGTCAGTTACTCAGTCTTACTCATTTCTTAGCAGCTATAAGCAAAGAAATTAGATTTTGCTCTTATTTACAGCAGAGTAACAGGACTCTAAATCATGTCGCTTTCCTGCATTGCTTCCAAGGATGGGCTTGTCTTGTATTTAGGGTATTGTAATTTAGAGAAAAACTTAGAACAGTGGTTTTGCTATGTGCCTGAAAGAGAGAAAGATTGTATGGTTAAGACTGGCAATAGGACCCTGAAAAGTATAGTGTAATCTTGAGTACTGAAAGTCTTCATTTGAGACCCAAACATTAAGTCATTTAATCTTTATCTTCCAGTAAAGTGAGGATAACATCACTGTTACTTCACAGCAGGATTTGAAAGTTTGTTTCTTAAGGTAAAGAATTCTGGCATTCTTAGATGAAAAAAGTTCATCTGTAAAGTATAAAATAATGAATTTTAAAGTGACTTTTATAGCTCATAATTGAAACTACTGTTTAATGCAATGAAAGCCAATTCACAGATCTTTTGGCTAGTTGCTCTGACACTGAGCTTACTATTAAAACAATTACATATATTAATACTATTTAAGAAGTATTTATGTATATATCTCTCCATATGCGCTACATATATACTTACCATCATACATTAGTGTATGCTGATACCTATACTCCTGCAGCCTATATATCATTTGTTTAATAGATTTGTCTTGTGTTATATTGAAAGGAAAATAAATTTCCTTTAAATGATATTCATGCTCATCAAATTACATGAGCATTTTTTTAATCTGGCTAGACATAGCTTACTCATCATAAAAAAAAAAAAAAAGGTGACCGGTCCATTTTGGGTAAGAGTAATTTGATTTAAGAATGGAGATTACCTTCAAAGATTTGCATTGAAAGTGTTTTGGCTATGGACATGCTGCCTTATTATCATTGTGCCATGAAGTAACTACGTACTCATTTTTGATGCCTACTCCTCTACTGGCTGATAACCTGGTTTAAGTGATAACAGTGCTAACATGATCTCTGGCAAATTTCAGTTCTCAGATATCACTGGTACAAATTTTAGTTCCAATTCTAGGATCAATGGTTTCTTTCCTTTTTCTCTCTTCATTCTCTCCTTTCTTTTTTGTTCTCTTTTCTTTCTATGAAAGCCCCTAAGAAAAGCTGATTGCTCAGCATCCATGATTTAAGCTTCAGATACTCAATTTTAATTCTACCTCTATGTTAGAGGTTTATTAAGGTGCGTGGTTTTGTGGCCATTCGGAGATCAGGGTTGCGAACTTCCTGGAACAATGAAAGTAAATAGATGCAGTTGATATATGCAAAATGGGTCATATCTTCCCATCAGTACCTATGTGCATGTCTACAGAATTCTAAGGTAATTTGACAAAGAAAATACATCCCAAATTTTTCTTTTGTTGTCAGTTGGTCAAAATATTTGTTTGCATATCTTAAAAATAAGCAGTAACTATTGGTTGTTTTTTTTTTTTCCTAGTATGAGAACTGTCTTTTTTGTTGCTGTTGGTTTTGATTGTTGTTTTTTTTTGTGAGTCTACAACAAAATTTATTTCTGATAAGTTTTTTTTCTTCAAACTTTCAGATATGCAACCTTGCCTTGGATGTATCTTGTATCCAGATTTTTCTCAAGTTCAGATGTAGCTTTTATTTCTTACATCTCCTTAAATTTTGTGTTTGGCTTGTGTACCATGCTGGTGACTCTCTTACCTCGTTTGTTAGCTATAATATCCAAAATGCAGGTCAGTATTAAACTTTTGCTTTACATTACTCATAAGGGAGATATATGCACACGTTGGACATGTGTGCAGATGTTTGTGTATACATATATGTATGTTTATACGTACACACAGACAAGACTTCTTCCAGAAGAAAAACTTATTTTAAACATTCATGTTTTTTTTCTGTCCTAGTGTATACTGTATTGTTTATTAGCATCTTGAATTTGAATTCATTCATAACAACAAATTAAAAAAACAAATGTGCTGTAATAATGGAAAAACAGTGCTAATTGAAACCTTGACATTTTCCGGACCATTAAGTTGTAATTGGCATATAATGGGAGCTGTTCTAGTCCATTGAATAGATTATATGCATTGTAAAGTGTGTTTGAATAATATTGACATAGAAGATAAACTGCATATTCTGAGGATCTGTAATGTGCTGTATGAATAGTAATATGCATTCTCACTCCATGTATGTAATTTTCATTAGTCATTAAGCTTCTTGATAGAGTGTAGATTGAGAACGTGTATAAATATCTGAATATCTCTGCATGTATCAGGTCAAAAACTTGATGTTTGAAGTCAAATCTATATTATATGTCACTCAAGTTTGGAGGGGGATTTGTTATTGACTTGGAATGAAGCGGATGATTTAGAATTAATTGCATTCAAATATTACATTTTAAAGAAAACAGAATGATCATGACCACATCTGTTTTGTTACTGTCTGTGAACCTCAGCTAAAATTAGAATCCTATGGCCCTAAATACTCTAATATGCAGTAAGACATGAACCCTGTCCCAAAATAGTTCACAATATGCTTTTCTGAAATATTTTCACCTTGACTGAGAGCTGAGTGCTGTATCCAGCTATGTAAGTGTGCTTAACATGCTAATGTTTTATTTTTCTTTTCTTTTTTTTTTTTTCTCCTCCTCCTGCTCCCCTTGTGAATCTTAATACAGAGTTTTCAGGACATCTACAATATCCTCAAATGGGCATTCATTTTATTCCCACAATTCTGCTTAGGCCAGGGTTTAATAGAACTTTCGTACAATCAGATCAAATTTGACCTGACCAGCAACTTTGGAATAGATTCATATGTGAGCCCATTTGAGATGAATTTTCTGGGATGGATTTTTGTGGAAATGGCTCTGCAGGGAACACTACTGTTTCTTTTACGGCTTTTTCTTCATTGGGATCTCCTTCAGAAACCACGGTGGGTTACTATTTATTTTCTGCCATAGTGAACACTGAACGAATTTTTAAAGAAAGTGATGGATTCCTTTGAACACCTGAAGATAAATACTTCAGATTCAGGTGTACCTGAATTAGTAGACACTGTAGAAAAAATACAATTACTGTTTCCCTTGGATTATCCTGAGATTTGATCACCAAGCTTTAAGGGGCTGTAACCAGGGTAGTAAAACAAAGTTATCCAGACTACAGCAATGTTCAATTAGCCATGTGTCATTTGTTATCATCTTCTGTTTTAGAGATCAGTGTTCAATTAACAGCATGGCCAGCCCTTCAGAAGATGTTGATGTAGAAATGGAACGACAGCGGCTCTTTGGCGGAAGAACTGGTAATGATGTCCTCCTTCTGTACAACCTCAGGAAGTGTTATGGAGGTTTCAGTAAGAAGAACACAGCTGTGGAAAGCATAAGCTTGGGAATACCAAGAGGAGAGGTACAGAGGTGTTATGGTTTTTTTGTTTGTTTGTTTTGGTTTTTGTTTTTTTTTTTTTTTTCTTTAGAAAATACACTTCATTCTGAGGAATTAATTGTTCAGATATAATCAGGATGTCTATAATCACAGATCTGTAGGTAGCAGTAGAACAATTTCAATTATAGTTATTTCTGAAAATCAATAACTGGATAAAACCAGAAACTCTGGTGCTGTTTAAGAAGTAACTGTTCACTTATTTTGTGGGTTACAAATTCATCAGAGTCCTAATGTTTTCTCCTTGCTTATCTTTACCCACTTACTGTTTTATAGGCTAACATAGAAACCAAGTAGATAACCTAGCAGTTCAACATCTGAAAAGAACACTAAGAATACCCAGCTCAATTGTAAACTGTGGACTTGTAGTTCCCATGGTGAAAACATCACAGTATATTTTAATATAGCATATAATATACTAATATGCTATTTTAATAAACAGAAATTTAGCTCTGAATATGGTAATCCTAAAGATTTCAGAAGAACATTTCTTTGTTTGAGGTTTTCCTTCATTATTCTGATGCTTTTAGTAATTGCAGATATTAATTTCAAAAATACCGATAAGGAAAAGTCTTTTCGTGGTTGCTGATAGCAAATTGGAAGATATGAGAAACTAGTGCATGGCAGCGTAGGTCCAGTGATGTCCTGCCATTTATAGATCAGTTGTTGAGTAACTGGGTTAATTAGGAGGATATAATTGCTGATTAAAACCTATTTATCAATAAGAACTTTTCATGAAACAAGTATTTTAAAAGTTATAAATTGATTTATACAGACTTAATATGAATCCTGTCCTAGTTCAAGCATATTTTCATTGCAGGCAGGGGCCTGAAATAACTTCAGAGACCGTGTGTGTCTTGGTTGTTCCTTGTTCATTCACTTATACAAAGTGAAACAGCTCATGAGAAACTGAGAAATATTGGCTGTATAGGCTGGTAGTCAGGGCTCTCAAATAGAGCTTGAGAACCTCTGGTTTAAATGTAGCATTCACTAACAATATTGATAAACAACTAATTTAGTTATTGGGCAGGTTTTTAAGTGGAGTGCTATCATAAGTAAGTTGTTTTTAGGAATTAGCAGTAATCAAATATTATATATATGTGGGGTTTTTTTAAACTTATTTAAACTTATTTTCTATTGGAAAGGGAAAGTATATCCATATGCAGTAATGTATAGGCATGTAATAAGAAATATGAAAAGGCGATAAGTTGTTGAATTAATATTCCTTATGTTTTTCAGCATAGCAGATTGATTGCTTTTGCTCTTTTTTTTTTTTTTTCTTTTTTTTTTTTTTTTCTCTTTTTTTTTTTCTTCAATTTCTATTAGTGTTTTGGACTCCTGGGAACAAATGGAGCTGGGAAAAGTACAACATTTAAGATGCTGACTGGAGATATCATCCCATCTGCAGGACGTGCTGTTATCAGGACTCCTACAGGGTAAATAACACAGGGTTTGATCAGAACAGTGCTAATTGATGATGCCAAGATCAAAGACTCAGCACATCTTCAGTCCTTTATACTGGACTCTAAGGACCTTTTTAGTTCCCTTTAAAATGTATATTGCTTTATTGCTGTTAAGTCCCTGCAGGAAAGCATTTTAACATTATGTAATTCCATCTGACAGCTGTGTTAATTGAGAATAAATTTGAATGGTAGCAAAAGAGTAAGTTCTAGGAAACCTTAACATACAATTTTAAATTTGTAAGAAAAATCTTAGCATACAGTATGTCCAGATACATAGCCTGATGAGCAGTGCTTCAAGTAGATAATTTCAAAGAATGTGATAGAAAGCTGTGTCTGTTTTCATGAAAACTTAGTAAAATGCATAAAGTGTAGATGTTATGTAACAGTTTTCAGATTCACTGAGATTTATAAAAGGGGGTGTTATTAAGCAGGAATGTTTATTAAATACTAGAACCAGCTTCATCTCTTCTGCAAATCAGGATTTCCTGGCATTCTTCTTGATGGGGACATTCTTTTGGGAAAGGGAAGGCTTCTGATCTGTTCTTATTAAGCTTTTTTCTTTCTGATATACTACAAATTAAATAGATATTTTAAATGCGATATGTGCCTCCTAAACTTTGTATCTTACCGTTTGCATGGAAATTGCACATTTATAGTATACAAGCTGAGCGGTTTACCACAAACCTGTTGTTTTTTTTTTTATTTACTTATTTTCATATCCTTCTGCAGAAAATGTTTTTAGGCAGCTTCTAACCTTTGCAAATCTGCTCTGGTTGTAACTGTGAAGTGATAAAAATACTTCAGGAAAAGAAATAATAGGAATTCATCACTAAAAACATCCAGTCTTGTGGAGACAATAGCAAAATTCCATTCACGTGGGATTTTGCCTTTTTTGTTATTTTGAGTACTTCATTAACATTGCCATTATTGGTGACATATCTGTTGAAATGAAACAGAAAAATAATTATCATATAAACAGTGTGCCTCCATACTAGGGACATTAGCAGCCCCAATATTAAAGACTGCCACAGAAAGAAGCAGCATTGAAACAGTTAGTTATCTGAAATATATATTGAAATGTGGAATATATATGTTGTGTATATATGTTATGTGGAATATATATTGAAACAGTTACAGATGTGGAAATAAAATACTGATACCGAAGTAACAGCAGTCCCTCTCATAAAGGCCAGAAACATTAAAAGCAAAAGGGAAGACAACTAGAAATAAGAGTATTTTAATAAAATTTGCTTACCTGTATTTATAAAGTATGGTGCTATAAGATATTAGGAGACTCTGGCTTTTAACTCCTTTGTATGGATGTTGTTTATCAAACTCAAATGTGTGTAATAGTTAACTGTGTGGTCTGCTTGACATTTAGAAGGGTTTTTTTGTGTTCACTGTAGCACAGCTGTTCATTTTTAAGAGTACAAATGGACTCAAATTAACTTATGCTTAGCTCTACTGCCATAACTGGATTACCACTAGTGCATCAGCTGGCTAAATGAAAGCTAGCATATAAAATTATAAATATTTTTGTAGTTACTTTTCCTGTCAAATAGCTTGAAGAAGCGAGGTCTGCATTGAATATGCACTAAGAAAAGCTGACACTTAACAGGGTGGTAAAACAAAGTAGAACAAAGCAAACCCTAACAGTCTTTGAATCTCTACTGGGTTGATGGATAGATGAGGGGAGGGTGGTGGATGTTGTCTATCTTGACTTCACCAAGGCTTTTAACACTGTTTCCCACATGCATCCTCATAGGTAAGTTTAGGAAGTGTGGATTAGATGAATGGACAGTGAGGTGGCTTGAAAACTGGCTAAAGGACAGAGTTCAAAGGGTCGTGACTAGTGGCATGGAATCTAGTTGGAGGTTCCTAACAAGAGGTGTTTCCCAGGGGGTCAGTACTGGGTCCAGTCAACTGGGAGAGGTGGCTGACACACCAGAAGGCTGTGCCACCATACAGAGAGACCTTGACAAGCTGGACAGTTGGGCAGATCAAATGCATGATCAAACATGATCAAATTTAACAAGTGCAAGTGTAGGGTGCTGGTAGACAATAGGATGACCATGAGCCAGCAATGTGCCTTTGTGGCCAAGAAGGCCAATGGCATCCTGGGTTGCATCAAGAAGAATTTGGCAAGCTGGTCAAGGAAGGTTATCCTCCCATTCTGCTCTAAGTTGTGTCCAAGCATGAGGAGCAACTTCTTACTTTAAGGGTGGCAGAGCACTGAAGTAGGTTGCCTAGAGAGATGGTGGAGTCTCTGCCTTCTGGAAACATTCAAAACCTGCCTGGATATGTTCCTGTGCTACCTACTCTAGGTGGACCTGCTTTGGCTGGGGGGTTGGACTAGATGATCTCCAGAGATGCCTTCCAACCCCTATGATTCTGTGATCAGCTGATATTGTACATCTGTTCTCCCCCTTTTTTTAATTTTTTTTTTTTTAGTGTATGCTCACCATTCTTTGTTTTCTTCCACTTTTCATATTTGTGTCTGAACCTTCTTCAGTGGCTCTGTGTCATAAAGCCTTCCTCACATTAGGAGGGCTAAACACAACTTGGAAGAGAAAGTATCAAAATCTTTTTAAATGTTATGTCAAGGTCAATGTAAAATAACGAATAACATGCTTAGCGGTTTGTTTGCCTTTTTAGTACTCTCTATTTTGCAATTGTTGTAGATTGCTCAATAGAGTTGGCTTTAAATTCATACTTAGAGCAGTCTGCCTTGTAGTGGGCTGCACAGAGGAAGAAATAGGTAAGCTGGGTGTTGTCCTATTTGTAAGTTGCTCCACTAAGTCCTGATGCATTTGGCAGTCTTCCTCATGTAATTAAATTATCTGCCTTGAATTTCATTTTCCTTCTGCACAGAGAGATTCTCAGTGACAGCAGCTCCCCATCCCATTTGAATTGTCAGTCTTCTCAGCTGTTGGTTTATGAAGTCACAGGACCAAAGAACTGCTTTCCAAAGAGGGGAAAGTGAAATATTTCTTTATAGCTAAAACTTGGACTCTTTTGATAGTTATGATATTCAGCTTGATAAATAATTAAAAATGCAATTCAAATAGCTTTACTTGAAAGGCAGAATAAATTTACATCAATATAATGGCAGAGATAGTTCTTGTTACATTGTATATCAAAATAATTAGTTTAATTATAACCAAGCTACAGTTACATTAATTATATTTTAACTTTGATTTTTTAAAAAAAATATTGTTAATTGAGCATTAGTATGCACTAAATTTAAAGTGCAGTTAAGAGTACAATGGAATGTCTAACTACTTTTGCAATTTGTAAATTTATATTTCATTTTGACTCATTAATGGGATTTGTATCTCCACAGAAGCCATTGTAAGTACTGTATATATCACTGCTTATATTTTAACTGTATTCCAAAATTGCAGAAAAAGCATAGAAAAGACAAACCAAGTGCACAGTGGAGTCTATAGTGAAACAATTTTCCTGAAAACACCCATAAGGCTGACATGAAGGGGACTAAGTTGTCTCTGGAACTTGAAACTGAAGTGTATCTTTGAAAGTCAGCCCACTAGCTATCTGTAAGCTGTTGCTGTTAAACATTGTCACAAATTAAAACCAATTCAAGTCTTTGCAATTACCAGCCTATGGAAACTACTGGTCCAGTTCAGGTGAGAGAAGGTATCAGATTTTGTCCAAGATGACTCTTACTTGTTCCAGTGGTTTTGTTTCTTTTTAATGCAAGGGCTTTCTAACTGGAAGGCCCCCTGCCACCCTAATTGTAGCCTGCAGGGCTGGAACCAGATTTCAGGGGTTTCTTTCTATGTATGAAAGAAATGGATCTATGTGAAAGGCCTTAAAAAGATGAGGTTTTTTCATCTGTAAAATCAGCACTCCAAACTTATGGAAGCCTCCTTGAGTCCTGGATTTTTTTCAGGATGATTTACGCCAAAGTATCAGAAATCTCACTGTGCAAATTGAGGCCAAAGCCTATAGGAAGGGGTGGAATAGAGTATCTTCCATGCTTCAAGTGCTAAACTGTGCTGGTTGTCTTGAGGATGCCCTACGTTCTGTTGACCTTTTCCAAAAGTTTACTGGAAATGTAATTTTGTAACTTTATGATTTTGTTTAATGTATGAAGTATTTTGGATGTGTTCTATTGGTTTTGCCTTTTGCAGCTTTTCCAGTCTAAAGAAAAAATATAAATAATAAATGAAAATATTGACTGAGCATAACAATATAGTCTAAAAATGAAGTCTTCCCTAGGAAGGAAAAAAAAAGATCATGTTCCATGTAGTTCTATGCTTTAATTTGATCAGAATATATAACCAAGATTGCTAACAGAATTTAAAGGTTATTACTCAAAAACCCTACAGCCTGGCCACTAGAACACACCGTGAAGTGCCATGTCCAAACATTTCTTAAATACCTCCAGGGATGGTGACTCTACCACCTCTTTGGGCAGACTGTTTCAGTGTCTGACCACCGTTTTAGTGAAGTAATTCTTCCTAATATCTAATCTAAACCTCCCATACCACAACTTCAGATCATTTCCTCTGGTCCTGTTGTTATTCACTTGGGAGAAGAGGCCAACACCCACCTCTCTACAACCTCCTTTCAGGTAGTTGTAGAGGACAATGCGGTCTCCCCTCAGATAATGATACAGAAAGTCCTGTATTAGTTTAAAACTCTGTGTTCCTGCCTATAGTTTTTAGATATTACAATAGAACTGATTATGTCTACTGTATTATGGATGTACTAGGGTGAGGGATTGGAATCTGTATTTAAATGTGCTTTCTTTATGTATAACATGAGATTATTTTTTTCTTCCTGTATATCCTGCTTATAATATGAATGGCCTAATGAGCAATATTTATGATAAAGGGGCAGAAAACAAATGTGTAGTTTTCCATAGCTTGAAAAAAAAAACACATAATTTGGTTGCATGCTAATCTATATTTCAGAAAATATTAAAAAATATCTTTCCAGTTTGATTCTGATAAAATCATTTATGAAGATGCTTGTTAAGGAGGAGGATGATTATAATTAGTTTAATGAATGGCATCAGATTTTAATTTTTTATTTTATTTTATTTTTGTAAAAGGAAAAAGGCATTTATAGTATGTCATTTAGGGAAAAGGTTTTCTGGTGTCATGCCATGACTACATGAAACATTCATTTCATTTAGACCCATGAAAATGAAATCTGAGAGATCCAGAGATGAGGGCAGTTTTCTGTTTTGAGATATGTATTATAATTAAAATTTATACTGTTCTTTTCTTTCATCTCGTCTTTCACTATTCAGAAAAAGCTTAGGACCTGGCTAAAAAAACCTGAAGGGATGATCGAGTCTAAATGATTCTATGATCTCCAGTTTTTTTGATTTGGAAGTCTACTCACTGATATTGCTGAAGGAAGAATAGGCATTGTACTATACATGCTGAAACAGTCTCAATGGAAGACCAGAATCCTCATACAGTTTTTGTTGGTTTTTTTTTGTTTATTTTTTTGTGGTTTTCTTTTTTCCTTCTGATCAAATGGTTTTCTGCTTTGGCAGATACAGAGAAGGAAAAAAAAAAATTAGGTCTATGAGTTCTTTAGTGAATCCATTAGAATCTCTTTATTAATGGGAACTCTTTAAGTGTTCAAGGTCAGCACTAATGGATAAAGTTGTAAGATAAGGACCAAACTGAGTAAGAATATTAAATGATCTGTTCTCATTGTTCTTTTCCTTTACAAAAACTTAAGGTCAGCAGGTGGCATATTGTTTGTCTAAGGCTGTGTGCTTTACATGAGGCACAACACTAAAAGCGTATCTGTACAGCTAACATTGGGAACACTGATGTGGTTTTATTTCCTGATGCAAACTGAGAAACTATTGTCTAATATAGTTGTAGCTAAGGAACATTAGATGTCTGTAATTTTTTTGTAGCCATGCATACTTATTTTTTGTTCATCATGGTATGGACCCATTCCAGACTAGACGTATCTATCCAGCTACAGGGTTCATGCTGAGTAAATGTTCCTGAAATTACCCCTGAGTGAGATTTGTTCTCTTGTGAATGAGCTTGGCATATTATCAAAAGTCCAGTCTCTTGTTTCTCCAAAGACAACAGATGCACCAAAAGGAAACCATGTTAGTGTGCCTGAATCTTCTTGGAAAAACAAACCTCAAGCACATCTCTGTGTTCAGCAGCACCTAGATAGTGTTTCCCTGTTGGTAGGAATTTGCTACATTATATTTCATTAACTAAGAAATCCGGTACTTCTGTCAGGTTATGTTAAAATATCAATGTTACTCAATCCGTATCTTATGGTAAAGATGTCCTTAAAAATAATTTAATTTGATTTATGTATGGCCGGAAACTGAGATGGTAAAAATTCTATATGTGCTTCATTTAAAATAACCTATAAATTGGTATAAATTAATGAGGAAGTACACTTTTCTGGTATACTCTTTCCCCTATCGACCCTTTTTTTTTTTTTTTTTTGCTGTCTTTGTCTAAAGAGAGATGTCTACAGGGAGTTAACTTCCTTGACACCATCCAAACCTAAAAAGTTACTAAAATTTTATATCTATGCCATTATGAGCAAAGGACCATTCTAATTAGTCCCCAGCAAGGTGTGTCATAATNTTACATGTAAATTAGAATCATTGAATGTTGAATTAGATGTTGGAATAAATAGGATAGATTTAGTGTCATTATCGGTAATGAGACACCCTTGCAATCAAGCTTGTTTCTTAGCAATGAATGCAATTTCAAGTAATGCTGTACAGCTACAAAGTGATGGCCAAAGCCTCTTAAGTTGGGATAATTTACATTTTCTTCCTGTATTGTCTTCTAACCCACAGGGCTTTAATATTCTGTGTTTTGTTTTACTCTTGCTTAGGGAATGCATGCATGCATATGTGTGCACAGACATACAAAGAACACACAGCAACATTTCCCCCTCTCGCTCAGCAACTGCCCCTTTAATTTTGAATGTGATGCATGCAATATGGTTTTGAAATATGTCTCCTCTAGAGCAGGGTCTACCAAAGAGATGAGGGAGGTAAACCTGGTAAGAACTGATTCTCATTGATCTGTTCCCCTTGACACACACCCTGTTAGAACAGTGACATGTGGGTGGCCATACTANTTGCTGTCTTTGTCTAAAGAGAGATGTCTACAGGGAGTTAACTTCATTGACACCATCCAAACCTAAAAAGTTACTAAAATTTTATATCTATGCCATTATGAGCAAAGGACCATTCTAATTAGTCCCCAGCAAGGTGTGTCATAATCATGATAATTTATCTTTTGATAGCATTAAAACATATTTTGATGTCATGGTTCATTATGTAAAATGGAGAAATTGTGTTTTCTTTTTCTCACCAGACTCCTGAATCTTTTTAACAGGAGATACATATTTATATTTTCACTAATGCTGATATTTGTAGATCCTGCATCTAATATATATATTTTGTGTCTAAATGATTAATCATATATTTAGTTCTCTTAACCAGAAGCATAGAAAACCACAAGGGGGAAAAACCATTCTGTTACTCAGAACCTTTTAAAAACTATTTTCTTTCAAAGCTTAAATTTATATATTTTTTTTTATTATTATTATTAAGTATATTAATTTTGACAGGTCTTTTCTGTACATGTAAATTAGAATCATTGAATGTTGAATTAGATGTTGGAATAAATAGGATAGATTTAGTGTCATTATCGGTAATGAGACACCCTTGCAATCAAGCTTGTTTCTTAGCAATGAATGCAATTTCAAGTAATGCTGTACAGCTACAAAGTGATGGCCAAAGCCTCTTAAGTTGGGATAATTTACATTTTCTTCCTGTATTGTCTTCTAACCCACAGGGCTTTAATATTCTGTGTTTTGTTTTACTCTTGCTTAGGGAATGCATGCATGCATATGTGTGCACAGACATACAAAGAACACACAGCAACATTTCCCCCTCTCGCTCAGCAACTGCCCCTTTAATTTTGAATGTGATGCATGCAATATGGTTTTGAAATATGTCTCCTCTAGAGCAGGGTCTACCAAAGAGATGAGGGAGGTAAACCTGGTAAGAACTGATTCTCATTGATCTGTTCCCCTTGACACACACCCTGTTAGAACAGTGACATGTGGGTGGCCATACTAAACTGAAAGGGACAAAAAGCATGCATTCGGTATGGGTGGTGCTATGGTAAGGGATCACAGCAAAGAGATTCAAACTCATTTACCTACAGAGTTGAGGGCGTGTTTGTCTTGAAGACTCTGTATCCTGAGGGTGAAACGCTGTGCATTTTTAAGCAGCATTCAAGTCTTTTGTTTTTGCTTTCAACAGATCTGAAATGAATATACTGTCTGCTAGCTCTGAAGGCATTCTCATTGGCTATTGTCCACAACAAGATGCCCTGGATGAACTTTTAACGGGTTGGGAACATCTTTATTATTACTGCACTCTGAGAGGAATTCCAAAACAAGATATCCATAAGGTAACTCTCAGGGATAGATTTGCAAGGGGAGCTGAACACAGGTTGGGCTGTGGAGTTTATAAAACAATGTGATTTTTTTTTTTTATTTTTTTTTTAACATGAGACTAATATTTCATCTTAACAACTTTTGTTCAAACCACAGTAACATCACTGAGGGGAGTAAAATAACACTAATACAAATGAAATCTCAGGCAGAAAAACTCTGATGGAAATAAAATCTGTGAATGGTACAACACCTTCATTATCACCATTAGAGAACTGGGAGGGAACACAACAAGTTCTGAGTCATCCACCTGTGAAAATCTCTTTTCTTCAGAGATGGGATTGAACTCTGAAGCAATTAAAAACTGTTGAGTGTTTATATAAAGAAACCAATCCTCTGGGTGCTGAGATGGCAGCTGTCAGGACTCTGCTAGTAAATGTCTCAAACTTCACAAGATAACGTCTGCTGCTGGGAGCAGTCCCCAAAATATTCCAGCTGCCATACCAGGATTAGGGCTGTCCAAGGAGAAGAGGCCAAATATGTCTGAAAATGCTCGAAGAGTATAGCAGCACAGACAATGGCAATATGTGTAAATACCAGTGAGGTTTTGGATTTACAGATACAAATGTAGGTGTGCTGATCAGCAAACAGTGCTCTTTTTTGGTAATGAGGCAGTCAGTCAACCAGTACCAGAAATGAAGTACCAACCAAATGGATGTGGATTTATTTTCTCTCCCTGCTGACAGAAGTGTCTGACCTGACCTGGACTTGAGCAGCTCAGTCTCTTGTACTTAATTGCATTTCTATTAACATGAGAAAACTGGAGTGTGATACAAAATCAGTGTCTGTCCTTCCTGCTGTGTATAGACTAGTCCCATGTAGTTACTATGGCTTCAAGATTGTTCTTGTAACCTCTGGAATGGTGCCTGTTGTCTTCTTTTTCCTTCTTCCAGAAGGAAAACTGCATGTAACTGAAATATTTTTTTTTCTACCTACCCAGCATTTTCCTGACTATTGCCTCAGGGTTCACTAAGTGCTTTACTGTCAGTTCCTTGTCTGTATGTGAAAGTGCCACTTTCTAGTTCTTTGTGCCATTTTTTGCCCAGCAGCTAGGTACTGTTCCAGAAATGGGTATGAATCCTACAGTGGTACATTGAGTATTCAACTCTTATGGTTCCCCAGTAATAACATCAAGACAGTCAATACTTCTAATTTTTCATGTCTTAAACTAATAATTTGGGTGTTTCCAGATGAGAAACTGGGAGGAAAGAAAAGATTCTTACAAGACTTTATGCCTTCCTTGGACAGTATCCTGCCTGGCTGGACTTTTACTGACTGTTTTAACAGAATATTTCTTGAAGACTGCTTAGAAACCATCGTAGAGACTTTTATTTTGTTGTTTGCTCTTCATAATTCATCAGTGGTAGTTTTTGCTTCTGAGTACCAGCAGAGTACTGAAAACTTGCATGTCTTTCCTTTGATCTAAAGGAAATAAATTAATCGATAATTTTTATTGCACCAAACCTCTCAACTTACCCATTTTCTCCATGATCTGACAACTCCTCTCTAACAGCTGGTCTAAAAGCCTATCACAACTAGCATTTATTATTGTGGCACTTTAATACACAAAGGTGGCAACAGATTCTGGCATCTCCTCTAGAGCTTTGTAGTCATTCAAAAGGATGCTGTTAAATATCCATGCATATGTTATTGAATGCTTCTTGGTCCTAACTGGAATTTAAAAGAGGAATCAAAGTTTTGATTATTTAATCACACAGCAGTGCTCTTAAAATGCTCTATACATGGCTTTTAAGCTTTCTAGTCTTATCATTTTCATAAGAAAAGACAATATACTATTGTAATGCATATGTCCAAATGGTACACCACGGACTATAAATTAAGCAGTTCTTAAGGTATTCTAAGAATAATGGAAATTTCAGAAGCACTTGAATCACAGCAGTACATAGTTTTAACTCATATACTTTGGGGCATATACATATAGTATTACTCTCACCAAGCTCACACCAGATTATAGAGTAAGCATACTCCCCATTTATGAATAGGCTGAAGTACCTAAACAATCAAAAAGCTTTCCATTCACTGCCATCCTACTTAAATGAACTCAATAACTTCACCCTGTAGCTGAATTTGCCTCCTAATGTGGATTGGAGACAGTACGGTAATAGTCCTTCTTTAAGTCTTTTAAGTTTAAAAAATTCATTGAATCATAGAATAGTTAGAGTTGAAAGGGACCTTGAAGATCATTGAGTTCCAACCCCCCTGCCATGGGCAGGGACACCTCCCACTAGACCAGGTTACTCAAAGCCCCATCCAGCCTGGCTTTGAATACTTCCAGGGATGGGACACACCCAATTTCTCTGGGCAACCTGTTCCAGTGCCTCACCACCCTCACACTAAAGAATTTCTTCCTAGTATCTAATCAAAATCTCCCCTTTTTCAGTTTAAAACAGTTACCCCTCATCCTATTG